>JAMPIV010015348.1:0-232500 GCA_024509875.1 Oreohelix idahoensis
ACACTTGTCGAAAACGTGGCTCCATTGGCCAGACCTCGCTGATATAACTCACTTAAGGAGCGTTAGTTCGAGACCCACTAGTTCAAATAAGCATGAATACAGCAACAGTGGCGTTGAAGCGCAGCTCATATTTTTGCAACTAAAAGCCTGGAACATAAGCCAGATGGGAATTTGTCAGTATTAGTGCCAGAATTCCATTGGCTAATCAACGGATCTGTGTTTTGTTTCCATTGAATTGGGTGTGTGTACCGTGGTCTTGATAGTATTGAGCCGCACCTGGTCAGAGCTTTGCTGAAACCAGAATCGGACAGCATACTCCTTGTCCATTAGATAACTTTGAGTGTCTCCAGAGCCCAGAGGGGATAAATCGAGCAGACGGAGTCTTTTTCCTTCGCCATCACTCAAGAAGAAGCAGAAGTGGCCAGCTGAGCTCACACATATGTGAAACCCGCCCACATCCCCAACCCTAGACCCCAAGACCCGTAACCGCGGTGGCCAGCAAACAACACCGTAGAGACTTATCACCAACCCAGCTCCAGCGTCTGCCAGCTATGATGGTGTGCATGTCCTCTTGCTTGCTCCGAGTAAGCAGATCTTGGTTGGTATGGTATTCGGCCAAAAAATTCGGTGAATTTTTCTTAGGCATGTTGTGTGAAAAGAGGACAATTTCGACATTTCCTTCTCTGTAACTCTCCAGCATTCTGCACCATAGAGAAGCACAGAAAGCACACAGCTCTGATATAATCTTAATTTTGTGCTTGTGCTGTATTGAGAGGACTTCCAGATGTTGTTTAGGCTAAAAAAGGCTGTTCTTGCCTTATTCATTCTGATGTTGATTTCTTTGCCTGCCCCGCCGTCTGGTGGTACTATGCATCCTAGGTATGTGAAGGTGTCTGTCTGTACCAGTTGCTGATTCAAATGTCGCACTCTCTTTCTTATTCCATTCGGTTCTGTAAGTTGTCCTTCACGAAGCACTCTGCGCGTCATATGTTTTCCTTTTTTTAGGTAATGCTATTAATGGGAACTCCATAATGTCTCATAAATAAGGCACGGATTTTAATGGCCTAAAAATTCCCAGAAAATGACATACATAAAAGGCATTTATGACCCATCAAACCCAAAAAATGCTCTATAAAATAAGAAACGACGTAAAAAACACAACTTTATTTTTTAGTTTCCGAGGTAAACTAATTTTATTAAGTATTATTAGAAGAAGAAAATGAAAGGCATAAAACAAAACAACAAGAAATTAACACATATAATTATGTTTCTTGCTGTTTACTGTGCCACAATGAAATTATTATGTTACTAACCAAAAAAAAAAAAATGACTAATAATACAAAAAAAGGGAGAAGACATAGAAATAAAACTTCATTTTTTTCACATTTTCTGTGCCAAACAGAAAGTCCATTTTATTAACCAAAAACAAGTAGTCTAAGCGACAAAAACATGAACACACATGCACTCACACACCCTTTATAAGTGCACCTTACAATTTTCACAATTGTTGTATCAAACTTAAAATTGTATTTTCATAAACATATTAATTCGTTTTTAAAAACACACACACACACAAAAGACAAGAAATAACAAATGAATATTTTTATAGTTTCTATGGCAAACTGAATTTTTTTTTTTTTTACTTAATTAATAACGTTTTGCAATGCATAACTGAAACAGTGTGCAGATTGTCACAATTAAAACAAAATTATATACATATTTGCTTCGTTATGGCGAAACGAGCACTGTTCAGCGTAGGCACGGGGTCCATCTGTTAATTTAGGGCGCAGATCCAAATATAACAAACCTTGGGGCCTGGTTAATAGATTCTCAAAAGAGAAAACTTTCTACTGTCTGCCACCAAAAATTTAAACACTGAAAAGTTCCGTTCCACTAGAGCATACTTGAAATACACATCAGCATCAGCATCAGCATCATCTTGTTTACATCATTTAATTTAATAAGTCACTATCTATAGGTAATTGTTCCCTAGATTATTTCTTTATTGTAGTTGATTCTTTTACATTGCTGTTGACAGTTTTTTTGCTAATTTGTCCTATGTTCGTTCAGTTTTCTTTTATGCTGTAAATTATAATTAATTAACTTATCATAGTTTGATTTTTGAATTTTAAGAAATCAGTAAGCTCTAAGTTTCTAAACCATTACTGGAAAATTTGGGCAAAGCTGGGTACTTGAAGCAACTATTTATATATAGTGAAGTCACGCCTTGAGTTGATCATTTACTGGATCCTTGCAGAAAATCATGTTGAATTGCTCTCTGTATTTACTGCTCATGTAATAGTAAATAAAAATATTCATAGAAGAGTTTATGCCCTCCATGACATAGCCAAGTCCACCAATCACTATTGCTAAATTTAAATATTGTCCTTGAAGCGACAGGGATGGTACAAAGGCAACCGCTAGCATAATAACGCTAACTGGAACAAAACAAACAATAAACAACGTGGAAATCATCACAACCATTTTCGCTGCTTTCTGGTTTCTGCTGGAAATGTTCCCAGTCAGGGCATGGCTCGTATTCTTTATTCTCCATTTTGTTTTGTTGTTTAGCTTAATGGAAAGTATTATGGTACAGGAAACGATAATCACAAATGCGCCAAACGGAATGAAAAAATTGTTGATGGCAAATGAAAACATCTGCACGTGGTCTCTGTCTCCTTTGAAAACAAGACTGATAATTGATTTGTTTCGTGCTGGTGAAAATGTCACACCCAATCCATTGACAAAGTACACAGAAGAAGCACTACAGAAGAGAATGATAAATGTTCCAGCTGTGATCACGGCTGTTCGTCTTGGCGTAATAATATCTTTTATCTGAAATGAAAAGGAATAAAAACATTATTTTTACTTATTTTGTTTTCCCGATAGACTTGTCGTAGCTGTAAGTAGTATGTCGTTAGCAATACATCGAAAGGACTGAGACTAGAGAAGCCCTCCCACCCCTCCCCCCACACATATTGTTGCAAGCATTTTATTTCATTTCTCATTCATCGCCCCAAGGATTCTAGGACAAATTCGTGTCATTTACCATCAACCCAAGTCATTTTCATGTCTACCGTATCCATTTAATTTATGTTTGTAATCCGTGCAATTTTTCCCCTCTGCCTCTCTTCACCTTTTGATTCCAGAACAAAGACTTCCGTGAAAAGACATAAACAGAATTTCCTCAGTGTGTGTCTTTCTTATCATCAGCATCTTCTTCTCATCTCTTGCCCCTTGGTTCCTGTCATTAGTTCTAGATGTGGGACCTTTTTTCTGCCATTTCAACACTTCTGTACTGCAAGCACACAATCGTGGAACTGTTTAATTATTTTGGTTGGTGTTTGTGTTGTTATCTTTCTCTCTCTCTCTCTATTTCTCTCTCACTCTCTCTCGTTCTCTCTCGTTCTCTCTCTCTCTCTCTCTCTCTCTCTCTCTCTCTCTCTCTCTCTCTCTCTCTCTCTCTCTCTCGCTCGCTATATACACCGTGAGGATAAGAAACCCATGAATTTTAAATATTTGTAAAACTCGGACGAAAATTACCCGATTATTGTGAAATTTGGAACAAGTGGTGAGAAAATGATTACCTATATTTTGCCAATTTTAGTTGGTGCTCAAAATGTCCACCGCCAGCTGCAACACATGCGCGATATCGGGTGCGCCACTTTCTCACTGACGCGTAAATATGTTCGTTGTTCTAGCTCATCCTATGCCTGCTTTATCCGCTCTCTTAACTCATCCACGTTGCCAACTTTCTTTCGGTAGACGCCCCAAATCCCATAGTCCACGGGGTCTGGACTATTTGGTGGCCAAAAATTCGGTTCGATGAATGCAGGTGTCTTCTGAGTGAGCAGAGCAACTGTATCACTACCACGATGAGCAGGCGCACGGTCTTGCTGGAAGATGAAGAATTCTGACATTTCCTTCATGTCAGGAAGATGGCACTTCATCAACAGTTCGTTGCGGTAGTAATCGCCATCTATCTTGATACCAGCTTGAACAAAATAAATTCCAGTGCGGCCCAGTGATGAGACACCAACAGAAACCATTACTGATTTGCTGAACGTTTGCTCGCTGCAACCGATTAGCAGATATGTTTCTTTTTCTGGTGACAACCGGTGCATACACCCGATCGTTCTATTGGTAGGCCGAGTGACAGTAAAAAGAATTTCATCCGTGAAAAATATGAAACTCACTTTATGCTCTGGGAAGCGACGCAAAAGATGTTGGCACCGGTAAAGCAGTGACTCTTTGTTGCGTTCAGTCAACTCTGTCGCCCGATGTTTCTTCAAACATTTTAACTTAAGTCCCTTGTTGATGATTTTGCCCACGGATCTTTGAGAAGCGCCTATCTGACGAGCAATTTGACATTATGAAAGATGTGTTTGCGGACGTCCTTCTTGACTTTGCACAAGCTCGTTAACAGCATTGATGTTGTCATCGGTGAGCGCAGTGCGTGTTCGGCCAGTGCCTTTACGACGTTGAGCAGTGCCGGTTTGGTCTATCTTTTGCAAAAGATATGTCAGTCCGCCTAAAGTCTTTCCTTTGTTTGAAAGCTCCTTAAGAAGTCGTTTGGCACCATAATTTTTGTTTTGTCGAAGAAATTTGATTGCCGTTTTTTATTCTTCAGAGAACGCCATTTTGCAGCAGACGAATTATAGTTGTATGGAGCGCCACCTGCAAGGCGTAAAATTCATTGCCTGAAATTTGAAATTCGAAATTTGAGACTCGATATTCAAAAGGAATTTTGTTATCATAATTGTCACCAACTTTCTTAATAATCGGGTCATTTTCGGCAGAGTTATAAAAATATTTAAAGGTCATGGATTTCTTTGCCTCACGGTGTATGTGTGTGTGTATATATATATATATATATATATATATATATATATATATATATATATATATATATATATATATATATATATATATACTTTTTTTTATTTTTTTATATATATTACATTCACCACCTGTCTCCTGTACTTGCTACAACTGCTAGCTGTTGGAGCACTTGGTATCTTACTTAGCCGTACAGTTACATATTGATTTCTAAGACATCCCACAAAAAACTGTTGTCTTTAGCTATGTGTTGTATAAATTTAAGTTTCATCTTTATTTTGGATAACGGACAATGGTGACCTGAAGCCACATTTCCACCTCAATATACTTACATCATGTCATGATGATCTAAATGTCTTGTGTATGCGTAAAGAAGCAACCTGATTTTCCTACGCCGTCGATTTCATTATTCGTGTTCCTTTTTGATTTTGTTAAATGTCGGAACAAATATTCCACTTATAGCTTATTTCAGTTAAAGCACACACTTTTGTGAACAGTTATCCGTTTCCATTCACTGCCTTCTTTTCCTATAATTTATTCAGTGCCTCTGATATGTTGTTCCTTTCTTTGTATTTAGATAACGTATATAATTGTGATGCTATTTCTTCTCATGGAATTCATTTTATATAGTTTTCTTGTGTCAAATTATACCTGACCAGATTTTTCTTATTCGTCTTTGTCACTGGGTAGTGAATAACATTGGCTGCTGTTTTTCGTTTTTTTTCCGTTCAGGCTGTCTTGAATGATGCTGATGTTATTCTAGGTCCACCGCTTCCCATTCTATTAATGCTTTCTGCACTTCCTAGGACAGACTTAGAGTCATACCTTCACTATGGTGTGCGCTTTCTACCTGATATACTGACGCCAACATCGATTTTCCTTTATTCAGTTTCTTCCTTTCATATCCTTCCACCTTGTTTCGCACAGTCCCACGATGTCAGTATAGCAGTCTCCCTTTGTTGATTCCACATGTGTAGTTTTCCAATGCTCATCCATCATTAATTGCCGATGTCACATTCTTAGTAGGTAACAGATTTACTTATATTTTCTCACAATTGACAAGATAAAAGATGTCTATACAGCAAACGATATTTTGTGGGAAGTCTCGTGACAAAACAAAACAAAACAAATTAGCAAGCATTGAGTTAAGTGATATATTGTATAGTTCAAACTATTACACACAAAATAGCAAGCATTGAGTTAAGTGCTATATTGTATAGTTCAAACTATTACACACAACAAAGCGAGATAGGCAACTTCCAACACGGTACAACCTTTAAAGGTGCTGTAATACACAAACATCTCTCTAGAGTAATCATGGCGGTGATACAACTGCTTATTCTGGTGAAAGTAAAATGTGGCATTACTGTCGTCATGTAACTGACGTCTATGGGCTCGAAAGATAAATCTGCTGCTATGACTGCTGGGGTTACACAGATACATGTCCAAATCATCGTTGTCAGACTACCGAGATCAGAGACTGATAAACCTGAAGAGAACGAACAAAACTGAGCGTTTGCATCTTTACTCATAAACTCACTAATCTTCAGCTCCCCAAGGGGCACATAATCTCACTACTCTTCAGCTCCCCAAGGGGCACATAATCTCAACAAAAACATTATCTCAAGGCTCTTCCATGTCTTTCTCATCATTTTCCATTCTATATCTGTCATGGGTTGCCTCACCTTGCTCCGCATTGATGGTCCAAAAATGGCCAAAACCTAGAGTATCTAATGTGGGTCTTCAAAGGTATCTACGTTCGCACAAATATACTTTTGGCAGAAATACAGAAAGGAGGATGATGATGCTTCTACCTTGAGGGAGTCTTCACAAGAGACTTCCTAAGTGAAGAACAATGCTGAATGTGTCTTAGCAATGTTAACTTTTATCTTCCCGCCGCCTTTCGTGAAAAGGTATTATTTTTTTAAATTTAGATTCTACAAGCCCCCAGCTGAATTAACAGTAAAATTCTTCTTATTGGTTCTATAAAGATAACGATTAAAGATACTGAATCATGAGTGTGTACTTCTCTCTATAATAACTAAATCAACTTTTAATTTGTAAAACAGCATATAAATAATTTAATGATCAATTATTTTTTGAATAAATGTAAGTAAATAAGAGTTGGTGATAAAATGTAGAAAAAGATGTCGGCTTTAGAAGCGTATTGTTTTAACAAAAAACAAAGTGCTTCTGTAATTGGCCTGCTAGAAATGTCAGTTAGCTGCCATAACGCTGAAGTGTAGGTGCTGCTATGTATTTCTGTTAGTTCGTCTCTGTGGCAAGGGGACGTCTCCAGATCAGTTCAAGAGGTAACTTCTTATGGTCAAGGCAGGTATCTTCACAACCCGTGGAACGCAGATTTCCATTGTCGATCGCAAGCTTTGAGCCACAGTATAGTATTATAATTGGTATCGTAGAGTAGTACCTCAAATGGCATCTTCGATACATACCACAATCTTTAGAGGAAATAAAAGATCAAAACCTCTGCTAAGTTTTTGCTTTCCACGATCAGGCGCCTTTCCGGCTGTCCGTCAACCGATTCATTTCTCTGAATGTTTTAATCTCACTAAGCGTACATCATATAACTCAGAGGATGTGATAAAAAAAACACCACTCTTTTAGTTAATTTAATTGAAAATAGTGACTGGACAGCGGCAAGTGCAATGGGGTGTGCCAAGTGAACATGTTTAAGTATACATTCAACTTATTACAAATGATAGTACATACAAGGGGCGTTGATAAAGTAATGCACCACATCGTTTTCTCAGGAAATAATGAAGATAGAAGCATGAAATTTTGCACACTTCACATATTCTTCTTCTCTTCGATCCTTAACCACCGACCGTCAAAGCAGTCAGTGGCCATCACGCCTAGTGGTGTCTTGTAGGGCAAGAACACATTTATTCCACTTTGCACGGTCGATGGCCATCCTTCGTACAGTGCCCCAACTCTGGTTCATTCTTTGCATCTCAGCCTCCACAGTCCTCCGCCAAGTAATTTTTGGTCGGCCTCTCTTTCGCTTTCCTTCAGGGGTCCAAAGCATAGCTGTTTTTGTGATGGCATCGGGGTCTCTTCTAAGGACATGACCAACCCAGCTCCAGCGTCTGCCAGCTATGATGGTGTGCATGTCCTCTTGCTTGCTACGAGTAAGCAGATCTTGGTTGGTGATGGTATTCGGCCAAAAGATTCGATGAATTTTTCTTAGGCATGTTGTGTGAAAAGAGGACAATTTTGACATTTCCTTCTCTGTGACTCTCCAGCATTCCGCACCATAGAGAAGCACAGAAAGCACGCAACTCTGGTATAATCTTAATTTTGTGCTTGTGCTGTATTGGGAGGACTTCCAGATGTTATTTAGGCTAAAGAAGGCTGTTCTTGCCTTATTCATTCTGATGTTGATGTCTTTGCCTGCCCCACCGTCTGGTGTTACTATGCTTCCTAGGTATGTGAAGGTATCTGTCTGTACCAGTTGCTGATTCCTTACTGATATGGGCTCAGGGTTGCTCACATTGAGCGTCATGACCTCAGACTTCTTTAAATTGATGTTCAAGCCCACCTGCTGGCTAAATTTATTAAGTCTATCCGTTTTTTCCTGGATGTGTTGATGTGAATGTGCCAGCAGTGCAATGTCATCTGCATATTCCAGATCTTCCAATGTAGAAAATATAGTCCATCTTATTCCTCTTGGACTGCCCTCTGTTGTCTGGCGCATCACCCAGTCTATGACTGTTAAAAATAGAGTGGTTGATAAGGGGCATCCCTGTCGTACTCCTGTCTTCACCTCGAAGGTTAGGTTGCTCTGCCCAACACTACACGTAAAGTTGGCATAGAGGCTTTTTATGATTGAAACTATGCAGCTTGGAATTCCATAAGCCCTCAGTATTTTCCATAAAGTGTCCCTATGTGTGCTGTCAAAAGCCTTTTCAAAATCAACAAAATTAATGTAAAGCTGTCTTTGCCATTCTGAGCACTGCTCTATAATGTTCCTGAGAGTGAATATATGGTCTACACATCTTCTGTTCTTTCTAAATCCTGCTTGTTCTTTCCTCAGTTTGTAGTCTACTGCCTTTGAAATTCTCTGTATAATTATCCTGCCTAGTATTTTGCTGGGAACTGAGAGAAGAGTGATTCCTCTCCAATTATTGCAGTCTGAAAGATCTCCCTTCTTGGGCAATTTGACAATTATTCCTTTGTTCCACTCTGATGGTGTTTTCCACACTTGTGCAAATAGTGGTTCTAATAGTTCTGCTGCTAGCTCAGGGTCTGTCTTAAATAGCTCTGCATTTAAGTTATCATGGCCCGGAGCTTTGCCGTTCTTTAACCCTTTGATTGCTGTGATGATTTCTTCTTTTCGTGGAATGTCTGTATTTACATCTAGATCGTTTTCAGCCTCAGGAACATTCAATTGTGTCTCTGGTATTTCCTTGTTCAGAGTTTCTCTGAAGTGCTCTGCCCATATTGTTTCTTGTCCCTCTGCTGTCTTGATGAGATTTCCTTGCTTATCTCTTACTAATGTAATATTGTTTTCACCCTGTTTTCCGCTGATGAATTTACACTTCACATATAGCATGCGCCAATTGTGTGCACCAAATTGCACCGCAACCGGCCAAATAATACGGCTGCCCTAAACCGTTGAAGTAGAGCTTGTTAGCAACTTGCGTTATAAACAGCGAATTGTGATAGAATTTCTCGTTGCAGAGAAGGAAACTGTTGTGAATATTCACAAGCGTCTATGTGATGTAAATGGAAGTTTTGCAGTCGACAGGAGTGTCGTGTGGTGAGTCACTGGGGCAACTACGACAGTAGTTTTTGCCAGGAATAGTCTATGAGATATTAGATATAAGGTCTCTAGAAATTGGCTCGTTAAGAAAGAATAAAGACCTATTCGAGATAGGGACGAGAAGACAGGAATGCGAATGCTTTCCACTAGACAGTGTTTTCTAATTAATTATGGACAGAGTTCTGTTTCCCCACGACCTTAGCTTCTGCCCTTAGATCCCGTAAAAGAAAAAGCCCCCAACCTCATCTGAGTAGAGAAAGTATCCTATAGGTGAATATGTAACACCGACAGAACGAGTGATACATTAACAAACTAGATAATCATCAAACGATCGTTGGGTTTATTAACAAAATATCCACACATATAGGGTTAGTAATGGTTAGAACGTGATGATGGTGAAAGACGATTCACACAAAACGCACAGATGAGATAATAAAATTGCAGTTAATTAAGTAATAGTTAATTAAGAATGAACTGGTGTAAAGTGAAATGATGATGTGATATGATACGTGTTACCAAAATGGTGAGTAATCTACACAGTCCATGTGTCTCTAAATGCTTCGCATTGATATGATGATTCACGTGTAGGCATACAATGTCCAACGTTGTTATACGTTATGTCGAGTGGGGTATCTCTAAGTCGAGGACGTTCTGATGAATACTGTTGTCGTACGGAGAACGCTGACGAGATATCTATGTATATTCCTTCACTGTTTGAGTATATCTCTGTAGTGTGGATCAACAGTTAATAGTTGTCATATGAACAAAAGGTCTGTTTTCTAATTTCCCGAAAGTACTGGCCAGACTGCATATCTTCACGAAATGTTAGTGATATGTAGACTCATAATCTTGCGTATGTAGTCGTGATTCATAAAATATATAGAGTCTGCTTCATAGAATGCGCTTAAGAGTGTGTTGCACTTGGTATAAATATGCCATTCCTCTTTTGAGCTCTTTTGATTCAGATAATAATGATCTTTCAAGTGATTTGAATTTATGATGACTCTGTATTCAACTTGTGATAACGATGTATTGAACTTGTGAGCAAGCAGTATATGGTGACGACAAATGCTGCATCCACCTTCTGATTTGTGGGTGAGACAATATTTCTTTTTAATTGAGGAATGAAAGATGTCCTATAGCGAATTCTGCTAGCCAAATGTCCGTTTTGATAACTTATTTCTGGTTAGACGTCAGACACGTTGCGTGTAGATTCAGACTTCTGATGAACTGAAGACACACAAAAGTCTTCTGATAACGACGCTTATTCCTAGTATTCCTTCCAGCTGATAAAGTATGATTGTTCCATCACCATTCCATATCCTAATTGATACAAGCTGCTATTCATCCAGTCTGTTCGTTGCATACTGTATGTAGGCTAATTATCCAGGGTGTACTGCTGTGCTGTTACCGTGTATGATATGTGACGGGTGTGTAGAAACAGTCACTCACCCCACGATAGCTCACGTACGAGTCATGGAGGGTTAAACGCCTTGTGACAGTTAATGAACAGTTTTATTACACCACAACACGGTCACAATAACGTAGACGAAGTACAGCATGTTACACAGGTCATAATAGCATACCAAAAAAAGGATCCACATTATATAATAACAATAATCCATCAAGAAGAACTACTGGCAAACGCAGTGCCAATGGTTATAGGCCTCAAATATATATGACGTCTCAGCGCTCTTTAATTCATGTACATAAGACTGCTGACCATTGCAGTACTAGTAAATAATAGGCCTTCAATATTTGACGTCTCAGCGCTCTTTAATCCATCTAGAAGACTGCTGGGGATCGCAGCACTAGTAAATAATAGGCATTCAATATATATGACGTCTCAGCGCAGTTTAACAGCTTCCTAACAGCTCCACAAAATCGCTGTACTGCAGTTAATCATAATACGGCCTGTCCAAACCTTGGCCTCATAATATAAGTCGACATATCAAGCACTGTCTTTAATCCATCTAGAAGACTGCTGATAAATAATAGGCCTCATAATATAAGTCGACATGACAAGCAGTGTCTTTAATCCATCTAGAAGACTGCTGATAAATAATAGGCCTCATAATATAAGTCGACATATCAAGCAGTGTACAGGCTTCCCTCGAAAACACTGGGCTGATTTCTCCAGTCACGCCCAGGACACAAACTCTTCAAAAATGTACATAATCTTTAAACACTGGCCTGTATACTCCAAGGCCTAAGAAACACATCCTTAATTAATATACAGTTCATCTGGGATAATCACACATAATATATCTCAGCATAAATGCCTGTACACTGGTACACATTGAAAAACACTTTACATCTCTCCAGTGCACTCGCCCGGTACACACTCTGACACCCAAAATCATTCTCTCCCAGCACACCCCAGCTAATCACATCACTCGGGCTTCCCGAGAACTCTCGCTCACATGGTCAAAAATAGCTTAGAACATTTATTCTTCTTCTTCTTCGTTCGTCCTGAAAAGGACGTTGGTTGCGTTGTATCTGTTTACGCCGGAGCTGTGATAACTGCACCTTTCGGTCGACACATCCGACTTCAGCACGGCATTTTTTGGGACCGGGTTTGCCTTCCCTCTGCGATCCCTACTCTCTCAGCCAGACTGCAGTGATGCAGCCTGTTTCCAGGACCACCACGTGGAGGTGGAGTAGGGTCTTGGTCAGCTCTGGTTCGCTGACCCTGATGGAAGCAGTCAAGCTATGGGTCGCTGACTGCATTCTCTATTGCTGCATCTTTGGGTCCCGTTTAGAACATTTAACTCACGTGGAACTATGCCACCGTGAAAAACGTTCTGCATCTCGAAGATTAGAATGCGATACACTCATATTTTTAAAAAAAAATTAACAGCTGTTCAAGTGGAATAACCACTATAATCTATGGTACATCCGAGACTCATAACGATTACTGCTCTTGCTTAAATTTGGACTTATCACTTCGTAAGTTTTTCACATTTAACATCACTGGTTGACTTTCATTTAAACTACTGCTCATTATTCATCTCTCTCTCTGAGTTCAATTCTATCGATGTTAAATATCTTGTGTATGAGAGTGTGTGCGCATGGGAGACTGTGATGATGATTGTGACGTACGTCTAGTTTGACAAGTGAATTCTCCCTGATATGATGGATGATTTAAAGGGACTTTTAGCTTTTCATAACATTAGAACCCCTGAACATTTGGTTTAACTTTTCGTTTGCCAGAACTCATTCCACCGGGACTCATTTAGTAGGCGGCACGAGATCAAAGAGACAGACTGAGGGATTTCAGGGGAGACTATCGGCGTTATCAAAGACAGTAGTGGTCCCTGATACGAGACGCAGTTGCTTGCCGCTAATTTCGCGTCTAGGTGTCAATCGCAACCGAGCGAACGGGGGAAAGCCGAAACGGGCAGCAGCGAGCGGATACGAAGACCAGGGGGCGGCTTCTTCCCTTGATTTGGCGGTCAGATCCCCAAATCGTTCGTGAGATCAAATAAGCTGTCAAGTTTATCATGTCCCACTCAACTTACATTCCATTTTAGCTAAATAGACCATCAAGACTAGACACGTTATCATTCGCTGGCCAGAACTTGATAGTAGCACTAGCGATATTTGAAATCTTGCTAGATTATCCCATGGATTTTCATTTTATTTGCAGTGAATTCTATTTCTGTGCAAAGCGGTAATATATATATTGTGTAAAGTGATCAGTGGTCTAGTTCATTCATTATATTTCATTGGATTTTGTGTTAATTTAAACCTATTAAATTAAACCGTCTCAATAGTTCCAGTTGTAAATATAATGATCTATCTATTATATTATTTCAAAAGATAATAGATGCTTAAATTAACTTTTAAAGTCGCGAAGGAATTTATAATTAATAAATTTAGTTAAGTCCTATATTTATAGATGTGTGATTTAACCACTAGAACTCGCGCAGTGTTTATTAAATACATAATTAAATACTCGAGTGTATAATAGGCTTAACGGGAAATTTATCGCGCGCTTAGAAGATTATTTGTTTTAAAGTATGATTATGTTGTTATGGGTTTTCTATCTTTTTCTCTAGATCGATCACCTTTTGCAATCCCAGCAATAACGAAATCTTTCAGAGTTTCCATACTCGGTTCTTAAACTTCCAGACAGTTTGATGAGACATATTTTTTAAAGTAAATCTTGTGGTGGTCCGGTACGGCCTAGCTAACATAATTACATGAAAGAAAGCCTACCCAAGATCATTTGATTATTATCATCAAATTAAATCTGTAAGATAAACTGGAAGATGAACAGTGCCAGTAGCGATAGTTGATATATTGCTCTATTGTGAGAGATTACCGATTTACCTGACTGTGACCGAGCAGAGTTTTTCCTCACTGGATTAAAAAAACTTTCCCGGTCAGTGACTATCATCACGCAGTGAAGGATTATACCATCACCTCATTTTTCACCCCTATGTCAAACTGCGTCAGTGCCGTCCCATAGACTCGTTTCTTTATAAATAAAACACAAGAACTCTTAGAACTTCAAGTCCGGCGATAAGCGGGAATATTTGCTCTCAGTGAATCCTCGCATTATCTGGGGCGGGACATAGAAGGACTAGACAGTTGTCATACGTCAAGAGTTAATTATTGTGTTTATCATTCTATGGGATTGTCTGATGCTGCAACTCGGTAAGTGTGTGGTGTATGTGAGTGTGGATCCGCACAGTGTGTATGAATGACAGGAGATTTAATTTTTTGCAACAAACCATTTGTTAACTTGCCTACCGGGTAATACGTTTTCTGTATACCCGGCATTGTTCCTCTGTACTTATGATAATTTATGTAATACCTGATATTTGTTAGTGATTGATGTTTTAAAGTGAATAAAATCACATAAACTCATTTAGTTCTGTGTTGGATGTACCCAAAGCCCAACTTTTCCCCTATTCGTTTAATATAGTTTGTATCTACATCGTCTGTGTGTGTGAAAAACACCAAATCGGTGTGCGCGCAGATGCGAGTCTGGAAAACTGGCAAATAATTGTTTGACCAGGAGAGCGGAAGAGAAGATTGAGAGAAGCGATTTGTCGTAAATAAGTCTGTCTTTACTCTCCTCCAGCACGCTGTGAAGCAACTATTTAATATCTACATTTTCTATCATTGAGCTTTCCATAATCATTTTCCACTCTAAACCGGACCACTATTTCTACGACTCTTTTCTCTCAAAATAAATTTACGACAATATTTGGCTGGCTCGTCCGGGATAATTTTGAGATACATTTGATGCACACATATTTGTGGGCTGGTTCTGGGATCTTGAGCTACATTTGAGGCAATCGTATAGCCGGGTTAAAGATATTTTGAGTCTGATTTAGTCTGGGTCTAACTAGGTAGAGTGTGAATGATTTGTCTTGTGAATTAGGGAAATAAATAAATAATTACACCCCTAGACAAACGTTCTTTAAGTATTTGGGTTGTCCACACAGCATATTTACAGGTTGTTTTCTCTCCACAGCAGTAGAAAGTATGATAAACAAAAATATTTGCTATTTTAATTATCCTCTGGTGGAGATAATTCAATTTCTTTCTTTATAAGAGTTGCTGGGATTGCGTGATTGTTTTACAGTCACTAAGGTTTTTCAAGTTAAAAAGAGTAGAGCTTAGCTAAAGACTGATTGTTCTGATTTTTAAAAATTTAGATAACAACGTCTCATCTCAATAATTGACTTTAGGGACGGAGTTTGTTGTCAGAGATTTAAAATTTAGGGAAGAAAAAAAAATTTTTTTTTCCTTTTAATTTGTTTTAATTTAAATTTTTCTCTACTGTTAGTAAAAGTAGATTCTTTTCCAGTGTAACTTACCATTTAGTGGCGTAGTCGCTTGCGTTTAGAGCCTTAATTGCCAGATAATAGCAGCGATAAGTTTGCACAGTACAGGTAGGAGGTAACTCAAGTAATTTTTTTTTTTACTTTGGTTTTTTTCGTAGCGGCTTTGAGTTTTCCCCTTCTTGTTCCATCTTACTATTCTCTAGTCTTAGAAGCATCCAGTTCTTTGACAATGGCAGAGAGAATTAGGATAAGATCCCTTTTGAGGCAAGAGGCCAAGGACTCAGGACTAGACACAGAAGCTGCGAATCTGTTTATCAACCAGGAACTTCAAAGGTATGACGCGGAGGAAGAGAGGGCAGAAGCTAGGAAGAAAGAAGCGGACGAGCGTCAATTGGAGCAGAAGAAAATTGAGGCAGAGATGGACGCCCGCAGGGAAAGAGAGAAGGAGAGACAACGCGAAGAGAGAGACAAGGAAAGACAGCATGAATTAGCGCTCAAGGCTTTAGAGAGTCGGAGTGCCTCTACTTCAAATAATGGAGAGCCGTCTTCGCCCCAGTCTCAAACAATGGATCTCTCCAGCACTCAGTCTGCCCAATTAACTGCTATGTCGTTTTCTTTAGAATCTTTTCCTAGCCCTAACGAAAAAATTGACAGCTACCTAGAAAAATTCGAGAGACTCGCGAATCTTTATGGGTTAGAGAGTACCCGCTGGGCGCTCAAACTTTCAACGTCACTGAAAGGCAATGCTTATGTCGTGTACACAAAGCTGGGACTGAATCAACATGATTATGACCTGTTGAAGAAGGCCTTACTACAGCAGTTTGAGATGACTGCCCGAAAGTTTCTGCAGTTGTTCAGAAACAGCCGAAAAGAGAGCACGGAAACATTTCCCCAGTTCTCTTCACGTCTCACGGGTTATCTGACAAAGTGCATTGAATTATCTGACCTACCTCTTTCATATGAGGGACTCCTCGAACTTGTTCTTGTGGAGCAGATAAAATCCACTTTGTCGAATGAAACTCGTAGATTTTTGGCTGAACAGGGGGCAGTCAGGCTTGAAGACATACTCAATAAAGCCGAACGCTATAGCAATGCAATGGCCGAACTTCCCAGCACTAAACGTAAACCCACCGATGAGCCATTTCGAAAACAGAATCTAGAGCAGGCATCCTATTCTTCCACTTCCTCTCAACATTATAACCAACGAGATACAAATACCCAGAAACCTCCCCAGGAAAAATCGAAATTCTACAAAACCCGATACCCCCCCAACAACAATTCTGATCAACCCAACAAGCCTACGTGGCAGCGCGGCCACCAAGGTCAAGGAAAAGGGAAGACCCCTACACCAGGAACGTCTGATCAGGGCAAACAAACCGGTGCAAACCGCATTGGATGTTTGCATACAGCCTCGAAAGGTAGAGTCAACGTCAGTGATTCTCAACCTGAGGGGGACCGACCCTCAACTCGAGGAACTGTAATTTTGAACGGTACCTCTACTACTTGTCTTTTTGACACTGGATTAAGCTTTAGTTGTATTGTTGCTAGACACCTATCAATTCAGGTCAGGAGACAGAGGAAACCGTCAAACGTAGTGGAGTTTTCACGAGTGATGCACCCAGGACGCTTCCTATCGCACTGGTAAAAATACACTCTGACTTTGTCAGAGGAGTTATTAAAGCGGCCATAATGGATGATCCGATCTACCCAGTTATCCTGGGATGTAGATATGTGTTCATTGGGAGACCTAAGGAGCCGATTGTGGCAGCGGTAACCACAAGAGGGCAAGCCAAGAAGGAGAGGGAGCCTGCGCCAAACTTGTTGCCAAATGAACTGAAGGAGGCGCAACAAAAGGACCCTACTCTGGCGCCCTGCTTTAAAAAACTGCCCATGGCTAAGGACCCCAGACACAACGGAGACATCTTTTCTAAGGATGGTGTATTGTATCGTAGAACGGGCAACCCGGACACGGGGAATAACCAGCTCCTAGTACCGACGCAGTACCTATGGGGCAAATGCCAATAGTAGGGACTCCATTTGAACGGGTTGCTGTCGATATTATTGGTCCTCTGGAAAAGACCAAAAGAAGGAACAGGTTCATCCTGACCTTAGTTGACACTTGCACTATGTGGGCCGAAGCCGTACCGCTACCATGCACTAATTCCAAGCATGTCGCAGAAGCCCTTGTGCAAATTTTTACACGGTTGGGATTCCCTCAACAAGTTTTGACGGACAATGGATCCCAATTCCGTAGCCTGTTAATGGAGGAGATCTTTAAGATCTTGAGGGCCAAACATATCCACACAAGTCCCTACCATCCGGCCGGAAATGGGCTCGTGGAACGTTTTAACGGTACCCTCACCATGATGTTACGTAAGCTGGGTCAGGAGAAACCGGAAGACTGGGACCAATATATATCGGCTGCCTTATTCGCCTACCGAGAGGTACCCCAAGCGTCTACGGGTTTTGCGCCAGCTACACTTTTATTTGGCAGACCTATTAAGGGGCCACTAGAAGCCTTACTTCGGTCCCTGACAGACCAGAAGGCTGACGAGACAGTCGTCTCTGCAAGCAAGTATGTATCTGAGCTTAAGGAAATGCTAAAGCTAGGATGGGATCTAGCTACTACCAACCTTAAGAAAGCCCGCGCTAAAATTACTAAAAGATACAACAAAGCTGCAAAAGAGAGAGAACTACAACCAGGGGAGAAAGTCCTATTGCTACTTCCAACCGGAAGCAATAAACTTCGCATCGGATGGCAAGGACCGTTTACCGTCCTTAAAAAGATCTCACGTACCAACTACAAGATCTCCATCAAAGGAAAGGAGAAGGTCTTCCACATAAATCTGCTAAAGAAATATTTGGAAAGACCGGTGCCATCCTCCGAGCATCTCCTGGCTGTCGCCATAGCAACGGAAGACGAGGAAGATGATGATGGTTGCATGGAGTATCCATTGCAACCCACAGAATCCTTTAAAGATGTCAAGTTCGGCGACAATCTCTCACCAGAACAACAAACAGAAACCAGGGCTCTACTAAAACAGTACAGTGCAGTCTTAACGGATGTACCTGGTCGAACAAATCTCATTGAATTTGATATGAAATTAACAAACGAGACCCCTGTTCAAACCAGAGTTTACCCCATCCCGTACGCTAAAGCTGATGCACTTCGCGGAGAAATAGACAAGCTGCGTCAGGCAGGAATTATCAGTGAGTCTACATCTCCTTACAGCTCGAGTGTAGTGCTGTTGCAGAAGCCCAATAAGGAAGTTCGGCTGTGCATTGATTACAGGTTGCTAAACGCTGTAACGGAATTCCAGCCCGAACCTCTCCAAACTGTTTCTGAGTTGTTCACCAAGCTCAGCAAAGCAAAGATCTTCTCCAAGATTGACCTCAGTAAAGGTTATTATCAAATACCAGTCAAGGAGAAAATTAAACCTTTGTTAGCTTTCAGCACTAGTGAAGGACATTACACATTTAACGTGATGCCGTTCGGTTTGCATAATGCACCAGGAGTGTTCACCAGGATGATGAGGAAGCTTCTACAACCTTGCAAAGTCCCCATATCCATAATTTCATGGATGACATCTTAATTGCATCGGAAACCTATGAAGAACATATTGCTACGGTTGCTATGCTCCTCAGGAGACTACAGGAAACGGGTCTCACAGCCAGACCTAGCAAATGTCTCATCGGGTTTGAACAGTTAGACTTCCTGGGGCACACTATTTCTCACGGATGCAGTTGGCCTATTAAGAAGAACGTGGAGAAAATAATGGCAGCAAAAAGACCCCGAACGAAGAAAGACGTACGTTCCTTCATATCGCTATGTGCATACTATCAGAAGTACATCCAGAACTTCAACGGACTGACGGCACCTCTGACTGACCTCACAAAGAAAGGCTGTCCTGATAAGGTCATATGGGATCAAAAGTGCGAACACGCATATAGCACTTTGAAAGGACAGTTGTCTGCATACCCCATTTTGAGGTTGCCTGACCTCAAGAAACCTTTTGTACTGAGAGTCGACGCGTCAGGTCAGGGCATCGGGTCAACACTGCTTCAAGCCGATGACAGTGACCTGAACATGCTATTTCCAGTTGCCTATGGCAGTCGGAAATTAAATAAAGCGGAACGGAACTACAGCGTAGTTGAAAGGGAATGTCTTGCTCTGATTGACGGTATCAGACGCCATCATGAGTTTCTTTATGGTACATCTTTCACGGTGCAAACAGACCACGCTCCGTTAGCATTTCTTGGTGCCAATAAAGAATTTAACGCAAGGATCATGCGTTGGGCGCTTCTTTTAAGCGTTTATTCTTTCAAAGTGGAATATATTCCGGGAAGACAGAATGTCGGGGCTGATTTCCTGAGTAGAAACTGGTCTACAGAGGAAGAAGAGCAAACTGAAGATACCACTCATCCTAAAATCACCAATCAGGTCACCTCCATTGTCAAAAAAATGAAACATGAAAAATGGTTTCATGTCTAAAAGTGGGGACGATTGTGACGTACGTCTAGTTTGACAAGTGAATTCTCCCTGATATGATGGATGATTTAAGGGACTTTTAGCTTTCCATAACATTAGAACCCCTGAACATTTGTTGTAACTTTTCGTTTGCCAGAACTCATTCCACCGGGACTCATTTAGTAGGCGGCACGAGATCAAAGAGACAGACTGAGGGATTTCACGGGAGACTATCGGCGTAATCAAAGACAGTAGTGGTCCCTGATACGAGACGCAGTTGCTTGCCGCTAATTTCGCGTCTAGGTGTCAATCGCAACCGAGCGAACGGGGGAAAGCCGAAACGGGCAGCAGCGAGCGGATACGAAGACCAGGGGGCGGCTTCTTCCCTTGATTTGGCGGTCAGATCCCCAAATCGTTCGTGAGATCAAATAAGCTGTCAAGTTTATCATGTCCCATTCAACTTACATTCCATTTTAGCTAAATAGACCATCAAGACTAGACACGTTATCATTCGCTGGCCAGAACTTGATAGTAGCACTAGCGATATTTGAAATCTTGCTAGATTATCCCATGGATTTTCATTTTATTTGCAGTGAATTCTATTTCTGTGCAAAGCGGTAATATATATATTGTGTAAAGTGATCAGTGGTCTAGTTCATTCATTATATTTCATTGGATTTTGTGTTAATTTAAACCTATTAAATTAAACCGTCTCAATAGTTCCAGTTGTAAATATAATGATCTATCTATTATATTATTTCAAAAGATAATAGATGCTTAAATTAACTTTTAAAGTCGCGAAGGAATTTATAATTAATAAATTTAGTTAAGTCCTATATTTATAGATGTGTGATTTAACCACTAGAACTCGCGCAGTGGTTATTAAATACATAATTAAATACTCGAGTGTATAATAGGCTTAACGGGAAATTTATCGCGCACTTAGAAGAGT
Organism: Oreohelix idahoensis; assembly: GCA_024509875.1. Taxonomy (NCBI): domain Eukaryota; kingdom Metazoa; phylum Mollusca; class Gastropoda; order Stylommatophora; family Oreohelicidae; genus Oreohelix; species Oreohelix idahoensis. The sequence continues at coordinate 20,844 of JAMPIV010015348.1, forward strand.
TTTTGGTTGTTAAAGTATGATTAGGTGGTTATGGGTTTTCTATCTTTTTCTCTAGATCGATCACCTTTTGCAATCCCAGCAATAACGAAATCTTTCAGAGTTTCCATACTCGGTTCTTAAACTTCCAGACAGTTTGATGAGACATTTTTTAAAAAGTAAATCTTGTGGTGGTCCGGTACGGCCTAGCTAACATAATTACATGAAAGAAAGCCTACCCAAGATCATTTGATTATTATCATCAAATTAAATCTGTAAGATAAACTGGAAGATGAACAGTGCCAGTAGCGATAGTTGATATATTGCTCTATTGTGAGAGATTACCGATTTACCTGACTGTGACCGAGCAGAGTTTTTCCTCACTGGATTAAAAAAAAACTTTCCCGGTCAGTGACTATCATCACGCAGTGAAGGATTATACCATCACCTCATTTTTCACCCCTATGTCGAACTGCGTCAGTGCCATCCCATAGACTCGTTTCTTTATAATAAAACACAAGAACTCTTAGAACTTCAAGTCCGGCGATAAGCGGGAATATTTGCTCTCAGTGAATCCTCGCATTATCTGGGGCGGGACATAGAAGGACTAGACAGTTGTCATACGTCAAGAGTTAATTATTGTGTTTATCATTCTAAGGGATTGTCTGATGCTGCAACTCGGTAAGTGTGTGGTGTATATGAGTGTGGATCCGCACAGTGTGTATGAATGACAGGAGATTTAATTTTTTTGCAACAAACCATTTGTTAACTTGCCTACCGGGTAATACGTTTTCTGTATACCCGGCATTGTTCCTTTAGTGGGATAATTTGTTAACTCTGTTTCATCCCCCCCCCCCCTTTTTTTCTTTGCTTAGTAAAGGGAAGACACCAGTTGGGATAACAGTATTTTTTGTCTACCACCATAACTAATTTGGTAACACCTCTTTTCAGAGTAATTAACTTCACTGTTAGGTTAACGTACCCGTGTTCCTGATATTATCTATCTCTGGACTGGGTTTATCTTTGTCTAATAAGCGGGAAGGGCTTAGTCGATACCAATCTTCTTCACCCCTCCCAAACTTGTTATTTGCATTTGTGTACTTATGATAATTTATGTAATACCTGATATTTGTTAGTGATTGATGTTTTAAAGTGAATAAAATCACATAAACTTATTTAGTTCTGTGTTGGATGTACCCAAAGCCCAACTTTTCCCCTATTCGTTTAATATAGTTTGTATCTACATCGTCTGTGTGTGTGAAAAACACCAAATCGGTGTGCGCGCAGATGCGAGTCTGGAAAACTGGCAAATAATTGTTTGACCAGCAGAGCGGAAGAGAAGATTGAGAGAAGCGATTTGTCGTAAATAAGTCTGTCTTTACTCTCCTCCAGCACGCTGTGAAGCAACTATTTAATATCTACATTTTCTATCATTGAGCTTTCCATAATCATTTTCCACTCTAAACCGGACCACTATTTCTACGACTCTTTTCTCTCAAAATAAATTTACGACAATGATAAAGGTGACTTATGAACTATTAATTACCTCCTATCATCCTATCATCTTCTAGGAAAATCTTATGATTTTATTAATCAATTATGCCAAGAATTATTTGAAACTCTATCTTTCGCACATTTTAGCTGTGAGGTTAAAATAAACAAAAATTAAGAAAATGTATTAATAATCTGTATAAGATCTACTAACCTTCTTTTCCCGTCAAAAATTCTTTAAGAACACAATTCATCACAGAACTAAATTATATCCACTCTGAACAAACACGTGTATTAGGCTAGGCGTTTTTGGGATTGTATCTCTGCCTCACAATATAAAAACTGAACTGCTCCACTCTAGTAGATTATGCGGTATTACAAATTTCTGGAAGTCACCTGGCCAAGCTGGGCGTCCAATGTGTTAAACCAACGCTTGTATGACCAGCGGCCGACCAAAGATAACACCATTACAGCATGAGACGTTTTCACCTGGCCAAGCTGGGCGTCCAATATTGTGACCCAGGTTTTTCCCTTGGCCAAGCTGGGCATCCAATGTGGTGACCCGTCGCTAGCCACAAAGATAACAATGATTGTCCACTGAAATTACAGCATGCCCAGATGTCTGATTGGGATGACCAGATGTGTTCTCACCAGATTTATCACGATGCAATGTGGGCTTCAAACGATAATGTCATCTATGGGGACTCAATCAAAGGACTTTATTTCCCCCGATGAAAGAACAAATGTGGTTCTCTAGATACTGGTCTCGAGTAATCACAACGATGAAATAGCAAATGTGGATCGCAAATGTTGGATGAAAGATCAAATGTCAGAGAAAATACAATACGGAGGATGTAGGAACAGATAGAGCAATAAGGCCTTTGCGCTCGTTTATCACAAGGAGTACAGTCAATCGCTGGGTTCAGAGAATCAATGAATCAGGAAGTGGAGATACGGAGCTGCTTGATCGGCCGCGCTGTGGACGTCCTGCCACAGCCACCAACGCAGAAATGTTGAAATGCACTGAGGGCATTATTCTTACTGATATGTGAATCACTACACAACAATTGGCCTTACAGCTGTCAGTCAGCATTGGTAGTGCAAATGCAGTTATAAAAACTCTCGGATTTTCTAAGGTTTGCGCAAGATGGGTTCCTCGAAATCTCACAAATGCAAAGGATTGCAAAGGAAAGCAATTTCTTTTGAATTGTTGGAGCGTTTCAATGCTGATGAAGAGAACTTTTTGGCTAAAATCGTTACAGGTGACGAAACCTGGGCACATTATTTTCAACCTGAGACAAAAAGACAGTCAATGGAGTGGCATCATCCGCAATCACCAAGAAGAAAGAAATTCAAGACAATTCCTTCAGCTGGAAAGGTCATGATCAAGTCTTTTGGGACATTGAAGGTGTGATTCTTGTGGACGTTATGCCAAGAGGAGAGACAATCAATTCTCAAGCTTACATTAAGACATTGAAAAAACTCAATCAACGTTTTCGCAGAGTTCGGCCGCACAAGAATCCAGCACACCAGCTTCTCCTTCACGACAATGCGCGCCCTCACACAAGTCTGGAAACACGGGAAAAGTTAGTTGCTTATCCTTTACAGGACGTGGCAATCAACCCCAGCTTTTATTTGCTGTTTGTGATTTTTCTAGGCAATTATTTTCATTCAGTAGTTTGCCATTGCTTTCTGAACGGTACGGCGCTTATACCATTGTTAAAAATCCACACAAAGCGATCTAAACACGGGAAGCAATCACCAAATTGGGTTGGACTGTACTACCCCATTCACCCTATAGTCCCGATTTGGCACCCTCTGATTTTCATCTATTATGTCCATTTAAAGATGCACTCCGTGGGACAAGGTTTGAAGATGATGAAGGAGTGATTCATGCAGCGAAGAAATGGCTACATGATCAAGGCAAACTCTGGTACTGGCGAGGAATGCATGCACTTATTTCGCGCTGGCATAATAAAGCCGTACAAGTTGATGGGGATTATGTTGAATATTACCGATGTTTACATGACATATCCATGTATATTGTGTATAAATTTCATGTTTTTTGAATAAACAGCTCCTGAGAAAAACGATGTGGTGCATTACTTTCTGAACGCCCCTAATATATACATATGATGTCATCATCATCCACTGCCTGATTTACTCGGAGACTGGGGTTACCTATAATTTTGGTTCCCTGTGAGAACTAGCCCGACGCTAGTGACGTTTAGGTGACGAGGTGCAAAGTGGACCAGCACTTTGCTGTGGTTGTTCCCGAATATATCATTTTTACATACTGAGGTTTCCAGCCTCGTATGGACCTGTATGACCATCAACATATTCAAACATGTCAAATTCAAAGTATAAAATATAAGTTACAACTTACCCCAAACTAGTTGGGAACTCTAGACTTCCTGCTCAGTAGAATTGTCTTGGGAACGTGATCAAAATGCGTAAATCAAGCGTCAGGGGTATTATTTCTAGTTATAGTCCCTCTGTGACTTTGAGAGTAGGTCCTGTAGTTCCGGTGTCCATATTAACTGGTAAATCTTCTTCGCTATAGAGTTCAGAAGGAGTTCCGATACGTGTTTAGTCCGGTCCTGTAATGTCAGAATTCTAACATTGTTCTTTTCCTGGTTTCAGTCCGAGCTGTCTACGTGACGATTCTGGAATGCAGTGTGTTTTAACCGTCGAATTTTCTAGGTTATATTGCCGTTTTCCTGTCCATACTTCCAACTGGCGTTTTCGACAAAACTTCGAATCAGAATATTTATTTCTGATAAATATTTATTTCTGACTCTCCTGTGATCCAATCCATGAGCAGAATGTAGTGTGTCTGGGTTCTCAGTTATTTACTCTCCCCAGCGTGTTTTAACATATTATTTTAATATTTAAACACATGACCTCATATCCCATATATGGCCCGACTTATTTCGTCCCTCTTAGATAACTTTTCAATTATGAATTGGAACCTCACCTGCAGATAATGTCCTCGCTAATTTGTCTACCCAGACGAGTTTCTCGGAAATAGTTACACAGACAGTGTCTGGACTGAACTTATTTAAGCAATTATCACCCGTTCTTTTGTTGTCCCCTGAAGGATAAGCCGCGTCATGTCGCTGCACCCAGACATTTTTCTAGACAACATCTGGTCCCTCCTGTTGTATTATCCGCTCAAGTGTCTGAACGCGTTTGTAGTGAACAATGCGCCTAGACGGACATGCTGGTCTTGGAGGAAAAGGATTACATAAACGTCAACAATGATTTCCCGTTCACCGTAGGAAGTTAATCTGGTTCAACAACTATAGCAATTACAATAAATCCTTAAGGATGGTCAATGAGCCTGAAATAACACCATCGCAGTATGAACAGAGGTCAACCGATGAGTGAGGCGTGGCGTTGGGGTAGGTTGTTGTGCGTAATATGAAGAAATATATGGAGAAAGTTGGAGGGAAAGAAGGGCAGTAAAAAGACACAACAAAATTCCGTCACAGTTCTAAACGGTTATAATTCACTTTATACCTGCCACTTTATGTTAACTGTTGTTGTCCTTACTGTAATATATTTCCCTATTAACAGAGAGGGCGGAGGAGGTTAAATGACATTTCAAACAGTGTTTCGAGTGTGGCTAGAAGAATAAGTTAGATACCTAACTGCACATCTCGTCTCTCAAGAAGTCATACCTCACTCCATATTTTACGTTAGTGATACGTCAAGGCCTAAAATCCCACCCGCTGCAGACCCAAATAGAACAGTCCCAGCTGGGATGGTTTGGCCATGTCTGCAGAGTGGGAGGGGGTCGGCTGCCGCGACGGGCATGGGAGACAGAGAGCCAGGGATCCAGACCTCCAGGACGACCCAGAGTCCGCTGGGGGGACAATATTGGACAATCTTTGAAGGACCGAGGACTGGAATGGAACCAGGCCAGGAAAAAGACAGCCGATGGGATAGTCTGGCGCTCTCTCTTCCAAACCTCTACACCTCACGGTAGAAGAGGAACGACTAAGTAAGTAAGTAAGTAAGACTCTATCCATATCTATTTTTACACTACTTATTCATACTCTGTCTAAACTCAGACATCAGCTACATCATACTTGTGACACAAGAAGATTATCAGCTTATTCTATTATTTGACGTCGACCCAAAATTAAGATATCTAGATTGGTTGAGTATGTCAGTACAGCTCAAAACATCCTCTGAGACCTCAAACACTCTCACCACTACAAGGTACAGTAGACAGGGCGACCAAAAATATTACGTTTTTTTATTAATTTTTGTAAGTACCAGCTCGTTAAACACTGTCACTTCAATAAGTACGCTAAAGTAGAAAACGCACAGTACAATTGTTGAATGCATGTAATTGTTTCTTTTCACTGCAGATTTGTTACTGAAGCAGTAGGTAACAAACTTGTTGTATTGCTCTGTATTGAGTTTTCTTATTGAACAAAATCAAAGAGTTCGAAGAAATTTAATAACGTAGATGGGCTTAAATTAATGTGACCATACATACCTAGTAAACTGATGTTGACGGAATCTTTGAAGCCTTGTTGGACGAAGCAGATGATGTTGATAATGTTTGTAACTATGCCAAAGATATTGAACAGCTGACAAATAACACTGTAGACAACCCACGTGTATATCGCTATTGATTCTTCGCTGATTTCGAAAACTTCTTGAAATGCTTCTCCTGTAATGGTTTTGTTTCCATTTTTTATCATCTCAATATCTTGAGCGTGCTCTGAGAGCTGGTTTGTCATTTTGTTATAAAGATAAAGTAAACATCTTAAACATCAGCTAGTATAAGTTTTTTTCTTCATGAAACATCACCACTAACATTAAAAAACAAAACAAAAAGCTGTCAACAGCTGACGAATTGCTCATAGCCTTACTGAACCTAAGGCGGCCGGCGTGATGCCGACCACATCACCCCTCGTGTGCCGACGGTCAAGATAATATGGGCCTAACACCATATTCCCAATATGCCTCAATGGGCGTGTAACGGGTTCCTTTACCTTACTGTACCTGGAAGCAACATCAGCACAAATGTATAACTTTGTAACAACATAACTGAGAAGAGAACTGAATATACGAACTAAAGATTTAAAAACTTAATGGAAAAACCCTCATATGAACACAAATAACAATTTCAATTGGCAAATATTTTTAAAGAGTTGAAAGACAGTGTATATTTATATGTATGTGTGTGCGTATATTTGTGAGTGTGTATTTGTGGGTCTCCTTTATTTCAATTTTCTATGAGTATTTATTAAAGCTTATATTTTAATTGCATTTCATCCAGGTTCTTTCAGGAGACTGAAAGAACAAGGTTGCTGTCTCTTCGGGCATGTCGTAAGAAGCGAGTGCAACTAACTCATCGAGTCTATTGTTTTAAACACAATTCTAGTAATGACCAAATGTCTTGTGAAATTGTGGAAAACAATCTGGGCGAGACAGTCACAAGAAACTATCGGTGGTTCAAAGCACTAATTACGCGCCAGAGGACAGTCCAGGCCAACGGGGGAAAACAAAAACTTAGTTGGAAAGGACGATTGAGGAAGTGATGTTAGGTAAACTTTACTCCGCAGATATATTATTAACGCTTAGCGCACACCTGCCATAACGTGAGTTCACTAGGTAATCATAAAACGTCCACATTTCGTTACTACGTATACACTGAGTAAGTAAATACACGACGTCAAGTGTAGCAATACAATTCCCGTCTCACAGGTTATTGTCTCAAATTTTAGGAATTAATAATTTAATTCATGCTAATGACGATTATTATTCTGGCCTCTTTGATATACGTCTATACCCCAGAATCACATATAAAAAATACGTGGGGCTAGGAAACATAACGTGGAAAAGTTGTTTGAATATAATTGCTTCGTGATTAATATAAACAGTGAAATTCATTTCTTGTACAAAGTAGAGTGAATATTGATAGTTTGTCTTCTATAATAAACCTTGTTTTGACATTTGTTCCATGTAAATCTAACAGATACAAGGAGGATTTATGCCTTTACAAATAGGAGGTGACTTTTCAATTACCCTGTATTAAAAATAAAATACTTGATACACATTCTGATACATAAACCCAATTATGATTACCCAATTAAAAAAGAATAGCATCGTGTCACGGGCTCAAAATCAATGGCGCGAAAACGCTCAAGACCTTTTTTTTTTAAATATATGGCGTAGAACACAAATTATACATTTCCCACCCAAGGTAACTCTGCTCACAGGGAAACGATGCGCTGGCTGTAGAGTGTCATTCTATCTGACAATCATTATTGCAGACTGTGAATAAGTCACTAGCTTCTTACTGGTATTTTAACAATTAAATAATGATCATGGTCACAACGTCCACAGAATCGTGACACAATGTCATACAGAACGTGCTTTGCCACCCATTCATTTGAGAGATTTTCCTCTTGAGCTGTGTTTGAATAGCTGCGCTGCAAATCAAAAGACGCTATTAAGTCGCAGCATTTGGATTATCTTTAAGATAGATTAAGATAATTAGAAATGTAATAACATCTTGTTCTGATGCTTGAAAATCAAGTGTCTTGTCGTAAATTATTGCTTGATAACTTTTTTTTTCTTTTCTTTATATAAAGTGTTGCCTCGTTTTGGCGTGGCGCGTCCCGTTCAACCTAGTCGGTTATATTAGGGCGCATGTCCAATTATAAAAGACCCTTAGGCATGATAACTAAACGTTTCTACTCGAGTCAAAGCTTCACGATTCTCACCAAGATATTACAATATATGAAAATAAAAAAAAATAAAAATAAAATTTAAAAAAAAAATATATATATATATATATATATACTTACAGGCATACCTCACTCTTTCGACAGGTTAGGGACCAGAGCACTGACGAAAGTCGAAAATCGACGAAAGTCGAAGCATAGCCTTTATTTAGTTTGTAAATGCATTAGAGCCGCCAACAAACGTAAATAACTAACTATATAACACTTGCGAACACGTGCAACACCTAAATAAATATAAATAAACATAAGAATAAAGAAAATACAGTAATAAATAAAAAATGCGTAAATAATATCTTACCTTAAAATCATTATTGAGCAAGTACGAGACGATGAATATATACAGAATGAACAGTTTTGAATGTTGATAATTTAGGGGGAATTCTAGACTTAGAAAAATCTGACGGAGAAAATTGAGGCGGTTCATCTTCAGAACAGGAAGAACTCAATCTAATTCTTTTAGGAGGAAGGGACGTTGAAGGAGATCTAACAAGGGGCTGGGGCTGATGGTAATGGCTTGGAATCTGACAGGTTAGAGGGAGGGGTGCCTGAAGTCGGGTGTGGCGGTTGCGTCTTGAAAAAGGAGAGCAAAGACGTTTGCCTCATTGATGTCTTCTTCCGCTAATACTCGTGGCTGAACGCTCAGCAGGGAATATGTGTATAATGTGTAAATTTCGTACCCTTTATAGTTAGGGTTAGGGTTAGTATTGGGGTTAGGATTAGGGTTAACCCTAACCCTAATCCTAACCCCAATACTAACCCTAACTCTAAATGGTACGAAACTACAAATATTATACACATATTCCCTGCTGAGCGTTCAGCCACGAGTATTAGGAAATTACCCTTCTCTGTAACAGGTTATTTGGTGTTCTACAGAAAGAAAAGTGGTCGTCCTAGAAAAACAACCCCTAGAGACGACTTCTTTTTCATTTCTGGTGTTAATCTTGGTTTTCGGGCAGGTTTGTGTGATTTTAGTCCAAACTCATCCACTAATCTGCGAGACACAGTCCTCTGACTCACATCAACACCTCTAGAAAGCAAAGCAGATCGTATTTTCTTACATGAAACTGTTGGAGAGTGTGAAACGATGGATTTGATTACCCGGTCATCTCTAGGGGTTGTTTTTCTAGGACGACCCCTTCTCTTTCGGTCAGAAAAAGTACCGTCCAATTGGTACCTGGTGCTCGCATTGTGAACTGCCGTCTTGCTTCAGCTAATTCGAACAGAAATATCACGTTCTGTGTACCCTTCTACACGTAATGTCACTATCTGAGCTCTTTGAATGGCTGAAAGTGTCGGTTTTTTGCCCATTTTCTTGCGAACATAAAATCCAGAGATAATACCCTTGAAGCAACCAAAAGACACTAACTACAGCAACAGTCTGTGTTTTCACATTTTATATTGTTAGGATGATGCAATAGACTGCAATGATTGCTTTTAGTGTGCCCTAAAATAGCAGATGATGCAACAATCTGTAGCAGAATGAAAATATCAATTTTTTACTTGGTGGTCTTAAACTTTTGGCCACAACTATATATATAATATATATAATAATAACTGGCGTGGTATATCTCTATTATCAGTACCTGGAAAATTATTATGTTGCATGATGTTAGAAAGACTCAAATTGCATGCTGACGAAAAGATCAGAGAAGAACAAGCGGGTTTCAGGCCGAAACGATCATGTATTGATCAAATATTCACACTAAGAACAATTATAGAAGAATCAGTGGAAAGGCAATCGCCACTTATTACACTGGCTAACAAAAAAAATTTTTTTTTTCTTTCTCTAACATTTCTATGTTTTTCTGGTCAATTTTAATGCGCTGTTTTTAAATCTGCAAACCGTTTTTCTCTATCAGGTCGGGATCTCTAGAAATACGCAATTGAAGTTTTTTTAACAACGCATACAGTATTAAAACATCATTTGTACAAGAAGTATAACAGTTATGTAGGCTTGAATTTCTTTGCAGTCGACTTTCGTCGGTGAATGGCATGTGGTACATCGCGATGAAGCATCCAACAATAATCGGCAAGCATGGTCACACTCCACCGTCCTTGATAACGTGACTTCATTACTGCGATATCTTGATGGAATAGTTCTCCATGTTCATCGCTGACTTCGCCAAGGTTGTCAGGGAAAAAGTCAAGATGCGAATCGAGCAAACGGATTTTGAGGGACATGTTACAGCTCATAATTCTGTATGCATCTATGCACTGCTTAACAATATGCACATAGTCGACAGATTTGTGATTTCACAGAAAGCTATCGACGATCGATTTGAATGTCATCCATGCGCGAAGTTCACTACCATGTAACAAAGTTCTCGAATTGTTTGTCTGCAATAACTTTCCTAAACTGAGGTCCTACAGAGATACCTTCCTTTATCTTTGTATCGCTAATTTGCGGAAACTTTTCTCGAAGATAAGTGAAAGCTTTGCTCGTTTTATCTAACGCTTTTACGAAATTCTTCATGAGTCCCAACTTTATATGTAACGGTGGTAAAATGATGCTGTCTTTGTTAACTAATGGCTCGTGTATTACATTTTTATGCCCGAGCTGCATACGATCCCTGATAGGCCACACCTTTCTTGCATAATGTTTCTGTCTGTTGCGGCTGTCCCATTCACATAGGAAGCAACAAAACTTAGTATACCCAGTCTGCATGCCCGTGAGAATTGCAATGACCTTTAGGTCTCCACAAATCCGCCATTGGTAGTCATTGTACTTTATTTTTGCCAAAAGTATAGCCATATTGTCATAAGTTTCCTTCATATGAACAGAGTAGGCGACTGGAATTGATGAAAATAAATTTCCATTCTGCATTATTTTATGCATTTCCATTATTTTAGACTAGTCTTGGAAGAGTCGATGAAAAGTCGCCATTCGTTGACTATGTGCTCATGACCGAGGTGCACCATTAGACCTTTTACATCTTTGCAATAGCAAATGTCATCATCCATCTCAAAGTATTGAACAAGTTCTCTGTGTCTATGACGAAATTTAGATATCGGAGTATTGGGCGCTAAAAGATTCCATTCTTTGAGTCGCGAACCGAGTAATTCCGCTTGTCCTTTGGTGAGAGCGAGATCACGTATTAGATCTGAAAGTTCTGAATGGTTAATTAAGTGAACACCATCATTCACCGGTAAATAATCCGAGTCAGAATTAGTTTCTAAAGCAGGTAAACTATCACTTTCTGATGGTTCATTCACGTCCAACGGATATTGTTCTGGTGGAACTGGGATCGGACACGTGATTGGATCATGAGGCACTGGTTTCGAAACCGATTCAATATTTGGATAAACCACAGACTTTCTAGTTTTAAAAGTGAAACCATACATATTTGTCAAGCAGAAGTAACAATCAGTAGCGTGATTTGTCGGTTCACGCCATATTACTGGCACTCCAAAAGGCATCGACTTATGCTTCGGCGATTTTCGTAACCAACCTGCCAATGTATTTGCACAAGTCGAACAAACTGCATTTGGCATCCAAGATTTATTTGCATCATCAACTTTCGAATCGAAATAAAGTTCATATGCTTTCTTTAGCAATGTTGTAAAGTTTTTCTGGTGAACACGATCGGTAAAATATCCGCACACGTAACAGAACAGATCAGCCGAATTTCTACAACTTCTAGAAGCCATATTTCACTCAGAATTATTTCAAAATACAGTAACTATTTGAAATATAACGTAACATATGTCATGCATCTTTTAGCAGTATAAAAAGTAGAATTATTTTGCATTTTATTAATTTTTAAAAAGTTATATAGTAAAAATGAAACGGAGCAAATAACGGTTTCCCAAAAATATATTTATTCACAAATATCTTAAGAACCTGACGTGATGGAGATAAACGGATTTCAAATTTGAAATCAGCGCAAGAAACTGACCTAAGAACACTTATTCTTATATAAGAAAGAAAAATGTTGTTTGTCAGTGTTATCACCTTCGTCGATTTTCAAAAAGCCTTTGATAGTCTACACCGCTCATCATTGTGGAAGATACTTACAATCTATGGTTTTCCAACAAAATATGTGAATATAATCAAAGCGCTATATGACAATGCAAGATGTTGTGTTAGAACAAATAAAGGGAATACAGAATGGTTTACAGTAGAAACATGGGTGAAACAAGGCTGTATTATGTCACCACTACTTTTCGGAATAGCTATTGATTGGGTTATGAGAAACTATAAACACAATGAACAATTAGGTATAAAATGGACAAATGGAAAATTCCTGGGGGACCTGGATTTCGCAGATGATGTAGCATTCTTAAGTTCAACACCCAGACAATCCCAAGAAGCAGTAAATAATTTGTGTCATCTCTCGGTTAAAATAGGTCTCCAAATAGATGCCTCTAAAACTAAAGCTATGAACTTTTCTAACGAGACCTTTGATATCATCTTGAACGGGGAAAAACTACAGAAAGTTGAAAGTTTCAATTATTTAGGCAGTAAAATGACTCAGGATGGTGACACAACAAGAGAAATTCATACTAGAATTACTTTGGCAGCTAGCGCCTTCAATAGATTATCTAACATTTGGAAATTACGATCATTGAATATACATACCAAGCTTCGTCTGTTTAATTCAAATGTTATCTCAGTGTTAACATACGGCTGTGAGAGTTGGAAAATAACAAAATCATTGGAGAACAAGCTGAATACATTCGAGAACAAATGTCTTAGAAAACTCATGAACATAAGTTGGAAAGAATTCAAGACTAATCGATAAATAAGAGAAGACTCTAGGCAGAAATATGTCTCCGACTATATAAGGAAAAGACGATGGTCATATATCGGTCATGTCCTACGAATGCAAAACAACAGAATACCACTACAGGCGCTCACTTGAGTTCCTGAGGGTAAGAGGAAAAAAGGAAGACCAAAAGAAACACTCAAAAGAACAATAATAAGAGAAGGAAGAACGTTGGGACTAAATAATGTGCAAGAGCTAAGAGGAGTGGCGTCACAACGAACAACCTGGAGAGCACTGGTTTCTGCCTTATGCGCCGTGTTTGGTGCTTAAAGAATTTATTATTATTATTATTATATATATATATATATATATATATATATATATATATATATATATATATATATATATATATATATATATATATATATATATATATATATATATATATATACTACTCGTCAAAAGTCAAGGGCCAGCCTTTTATTTTCAATACACTTTTATATAAGCGCATTGAATGATTAAATGAAGGAAGTTTTTAGTAAAAATGGGTGCAATATCTTCCTTGACAGTTCTCTATGCACGTTAAGCATAAAAACAACTCACCGACAACCATGGTGATCACGTGCGATTTGGTTTGCTGACCATAAATTCACATTTTTAATCTGTTTTTTCAAACTTCCGTACAACTAAACAGGTGGAGTAATCGTGCTGATTGACATTCCATGTGCAATGGCGACTTTTCGTGAACAAAGTTCACTCTTAATTTGTTTTACAATCAGCAGACTTAGGGTAGTTTCATCACTTGCAAAAACCATGCCACCGAGAAGAAGTCTTGACACCTTACAAAGAATGAGGGCTAAAGCGTGGGTTGAAAGTGGTTTATCTGTCCGTGAGGTTGCTAGACGGCTTGCAGTGTCACACTCTACTATCCACAGAATTTTGGAGAGATTTCAGGCCACAGGAAGTGTGGAGGATCGCCACCGGCCAGGTCGCCCTAGATGCACCAATAGACATGATGACCGGTACCTCTTGTTGTCAGCCCTGTGCCATCGAACAGTGACTTGTTCCACTCTAAGATGTCAGCTCAGACAAACTGTAAACGTTAATGTCAGTCAAAGCACCATTCGCAGACGTTTACATGAATTTGGACTGGCTGCTCGACGTCCTGCAGTCATAATCCCTCTTACTCCTGCTCATCGCAGAGCCCGTGTTGCTTGGTGTCGCGAGCACATCCGATGGACAAGGCAACAACGGAGTCAAGTTCTCTTCACTGATGAATCTCGCTTCACTGTGTCATTCAATGATGGCAGGATTTGAGTTTGGAGACGACCAGGAGAACGAATTACTGATGACACAATTCGAGAGGTGGATCGTTATGGTAGGGGTTCTGTCATTGTCTGGGGAGGCTTCTACAGACACGGCAGGACCCCACTCTATATCATCCAAGGCAACTTGACCGGCCCAAGATACCAGAACGAAATCTTGAGACCAATTGTTCAGCCTGCTCTGGAGGCCATAGGTGGTAATGCCATCCTCCAAGATGATAACACTCGACCCCATCGAGCTCGTGTGGTGAATGAGTTTATTCAGCAACATGGGATCATCAGGATGGCGTGGCCAGCTCATTCACCTGACCTTTCTCCGATTGAGCACCTCTGGGATGTCCTTGGTCGAAGATTGTCAACAAATCAACAGATCACCCCCTGCCAATGGGTGTTGCACAGCTGACTGCATTTCTGCTTCAGGAATGGCCAGCTGTTCCTCAGGATACTCTTCGGACCCTTGTGGACTCGATGCGTCTACGTTGTCTTGAATGCCTTGCTGCAAACGGTGGTCATACCCGATTTTGAAATGTCTATTTGTCCAATATCTATTGTGTGACTTTTGAAAAGGTGGGTGACACACTTCACAGCTTCATTGCGTTTGAATGTGTGTTTCCATTTCTTTACGTGACATGTCAATTTGGTATTCAATAAATGCCGTTTTGACTGATACCAATTACGTTTATATCAGATTTGTTTTATGATTTCAACCAAGGTTTTTCTAAGTGGCCCTTGACTTTTGACGAGTAGTATATATATATTGGACACTCAATAGAACAGTTGCAAAAAAGATTACATCATTCGAAATGAAATGCTACAGAAGGATGTTGAGAATACCCTGGACAGAAAAAAAAAGACCAACAGAGAAGTACTGCACTCACTAAACGTACAGGAACATTGGCTCCTAAATACCATCGCAATAAGGAAGCTGAAATTTTTCGGTCATATAAAAAGACATAATTAGTCTGGAAAAAACAGTGATGGAAAGCATCTTCTTCTTCTTCCATCCTTAGCCACCAACCGGCAAAGCAGTATGTGGCCAGTACGCCTAGTGGCGTCTTAGGGCAACAACAAATTGATCAATCTATCGCTGTTTCCACCACGCCTAGTGGCGTCTTTGTGGAACAGAAACAGACCAAACAATCTATCGTTGTTTCCGTAATCAGATTGGTTGGCAAGCAGGTGATCAGCCCACTGTGCAAAGTTTTTACGGGATGGGGTAAACAGCCCCATGCCCAACCCTCCTTAATCGCTTTTTACGACATGCGTGGTAGGGTGCAGTGTTACTATTCTTTGCTCCCCTTTCGGGCCCCGGCAACACACGGGTGGATGGAAAGCATGGTCCCGGGAAAAAGGGAAAGGGGTCGACCTAGACGACGGTGGACCCAGGACATCACAGAGAGTCTGAACTTGTTTTTGGCTGATGCAGGTCGACTTGCACAGAATCGTGATGCGTTCAGAGCAGCTGTAATGGAGACAACGTTCTGGAAAGAATACGTCACATGATGATGATGATGATATATACGAAAGTAAAAAAGTAAACGAAAGGGAGAAATGAGCACCTGCAAGCTTAGAGAGCCAGAAATTAAGACCAGATATCAGGGGCTTATTGCTACAGCTGTGAGAAACTCAGAGGAACAACCTGATGACTTGGAAACAATCTGGCTTAAATTCAAGGACATCATAAAGACATCTGCTGCAGAAGCATGTGGTGAAGTCCGACTTGGGAACAAGAGAAAGAGGACACCTTGGTTGACAGAGGAAGTCAAAGAGAAAATAAGAGAGAAGAAAATGGCAAGGAAACAATACTTAGGAGCTAAAAATACAGCAGGACAAACAGAGAAATATAGAGAATATGTGACACTTAGAACAGAAACAAAGAACAAGGTGCTAGCAGCAAAACAGAAGTCCTGGGAAGAATTTGGAGAAAAGCTAGAAAAACATGCGCAAGAAAACCAGAAATTGTTCTATAAGACCCTAAAGAACATGAGGAATGAAAAACAATGCCCTGTGAAATTTATCAAGGACAAGCAAGGCAAATTGCTTACTGTCCCAAAGGAAGTAATGGAAAGATGGAAAGAATATTTCTCAGAACTCCTTGATGGTGAGCAAGGTCAAGCATTAGAAATGATAACCACTAGCACAGACGAGAAAACCAATGGTGGTGAAGATGACATAAAGATGGAAGAACTGAAGGCAGCACTGGAGAAAATTAAGATGGGCATAGCAGCAGGGCATGATGGTATAATACCAGAAATGGTTAAGTACATGGGGGCATCATGCGGCCTATTACTCTTAAGGGTCCTACAGGCAGCTTGGTGCAACAAGGACATAGCAAAGGATTGGGAGATAGCCATCATTTCACCGATTTTCAAAAAGGGTGCCAATCGACAGTGTGGAAACCATAGAGGCATATTCCTTCTCAGTGTCCCTGGTAAAACCTATTCTAGAATCCTAGAGCAGAGACTCCGACGCCTAGCTGAGCCACAATTGGATGAAGCTCAGTGCGGATTCCGAGCAAACCGATGTACTCAAGACTTAATCTTCACACTCAGACACTGAGTGAAAAGGCCCTTGAGTATAAGAGTGAGATCCATCTTTGTTTCATAGATCTGGAAAAGGCGTTTGACAGGGTCCCCTGGAGCAAACTTTGGGACTGTTTGGCAATGAAGAACATTCCAGCACCTCTGATTCATGCTATACAGAGCTTCTACAAGTCTTGCAGAAATTATGTGAGGACAGCAAACTAAAAGTCAGAAGAGTTCAGGACCACCACTGGTGTAAGACAAGGTGATATCCTGTAACCTTATCTTTTCATGTCGGCGTCTGTGGCCTAATGGATATGAACGCAGTTTCATAATCCAGATATACCAGGTTCGAAACCTGCTGCAGGCGGTTTGGTAGCAGATCGCTTTGTGTGGATTTTTAACAATGGTATAAGCGCCGTACCGTTCAGAAAGCAATGGCAAACTACTGAATGAAAAAAATTGCCTAGAAAAATCACAAACAGCCAATAAAAGCTGGGGTTGATTGCCACGTCCTGTAAAGGATAAGCAACTAACTTTCTTTTTTTTTATCTTTTCATACTCCTCATGGACGACGTCATTGTCGTGAGAAATTCTAATCCACATATATAAATTATCAGGTAAATGTAAAGCCTAACAAATAAATTTAATAAAAGGAAAGAAGAATGGTAAAGAACAGTGCTGTCACAATGACTGTACGCGAAATCCCCCTTGTTTTCTCCTGCGTCTGCAAATTGTAACGTTTCACGTTGATAGTAAAAGCCTACTGCTTCAATACCCGCTTTCTACGATAAAACATGTGCTGCATTTCTAAGAAAAACCTTGAGATACGCAAGTTGACCTAGATTTAAAATTCCATTCATGTCATTTTATACACTACGTTACCAAAAAAAACGAAAGACAGATGGACTTAAAGATAGAAAGAAAGGGAGAGGCTGAAAGCCGGAACGCAGGCAATACTACCACAGTCGCGCGATACACAATTGCTGCCATCACGCGTGTAAGGCCACATGCACTAGCTTTTTTCAAATCGTCAGTGATAAAAAGCCACTACCCATACCAGAGTTAGGTTTTAAAATCCTGAAAAACGCTTATTAGGAAATATGACATTATACTGGTTTACGTTTGAAAACATGACAGTACCCAGACATCCTAAAGTTTGGAAGTGAGGAGGTGGTAACAGCACGACTATCCTAGAAGAAAATGCATATTGGCTCCATTAAATATATATATCTTTGGGTTCCTTAGGACTTGCTGACAAATAATATGTTGAGTGTTACGCAAATAGTCTAGGAATTACCAAATTATAGCCAAAAGAAATAGTGAGGGATGTCAGACAACACTAGAATCAGAATCGCTCAGTGGCAGATTTTCACCCCACCATTGTACGGGAAATGGGTCTCCATGTAAAATCCGATTTGATTGGAGCGCAAGAAATGTAAGGCTAAACACGATTAGTCGGGCTATAAATACTATCTTGTGTTGTGAGGGGAAACGTGAGTAGGAGTACTTTTTTTTGAAAAGCTGTGTAAACATGGCATGATTGGTTAGACTTGCCAATATAGTCAATTATAGGCGTCAGGTCAGCACCACATTTGCAAATAAACTTACTACAGAATCAGTGCGTTGAGCACCAGTGCATATTTTTCTAAATAAAAGCCTGGGACATCGGCAGATCGAAATTGTGCTATATTCATTGCCAGTCAACGTAATTCTGTGTTATTTCCATGAATTGTGGGACTGTGGTCCTAAAGCTATTGAGCAGTACCTGGTCAGAGCTTTGCTGAATCCAGAGGCGGACAGCATACTCCTTGGTCCATATAGCAAACAGTGAGGTGTCTCCAGAACACAGGGGAGCAATCGAGCAGAGGAGTCTTTTCCTGCCGCCTTCACGAAAGTGAAGACTATGTGGCCAGCGGAGCTCAACATTATGTAACCCCATCTTAAACTGACATTGTATAAAAATAAGAGGGGAAATTAATTGTTTTAATGAACGGAACTGAGAACATCTCCAATACTAGTTCCAACAGAAATAAACACTTGAAGTCATGATGACAAATAAAAACATAGCTTGAAAAAACAACACCAGTATTACCTCATATTACTACTACACAACTGACACACATAGGATAAGATTAATAAAATATGTCACTACAAGATTCATATTGATAAATTCTGTACATATAACTTGTAATTAAAATTGATTGTGATTCCTGGTTCACTTTGTAATTTAATCAGGACACATATATATTAATGAAAAGTACTTAATACATATTGATATTTGAAAATTTACCAGTGACTCATTCAAGATAGTCTTATAGAATGTTACATGTGTGTGAGTGTCACAGTGTTGTCACATGTGGTGGAATAAATTAAATTGTTTATCTGTCTGTTGTTGTTGTGACTTACACTTCATCATATACATACCCTAGACATTCAACGTAGTCATCACTATATTCCAGAATAATTCTGACTGAGGTATAAATATGTGGTGGCAAGTAAGGTCATCTATAATACACTACCCTTATTAGATATAGATACCTTCACAGCTGATCTCAGTCAGTACACTAAGTTCCCTATAAATATTTATATATCCCACTTTACCACATATATTGGGTTCTCGCTCTCGGGATTTTGAATCTTTCCCTATTAAAAATATTGGGGGTAATTCACTTCAGGGAATAATAAGAATTAAAAAGTATCCTTGGGTGAAAATAAATAACGTTGAGCTCTCAGTGCCTGTAGTGTCCTTAGATAATTATTGATAGATTGAATTGTTTACAATTGTATGTTAGACAATGGCCGACTTGGCAAAATTTCGATCTGCTGCTGTACAGACTGCGAAAGAGTTAGGAATGGACGGGCAAATTATGATTGCTTATGTCACTGCTGAATGTGACAAATATATTGAACGGGAAGAAAGAAGATTAGAAAAAGAGGCCGAAAGAAAGTTAGAGGCTGAAAAAGAAATTAAGAGGTTGCAGATTGAGGCTGACAAAGAGGCTAAAGCATTGGAAGCCGAGGAAAGAAGACAGGCTGCAGAAAGGGAAGCAGAAGAAAGAAGATTGACTGCAGAGAGGGAAGCAGAAAAGGAGGAGAGGAGATTACAAAGGGAACATGAGTTACGACTAAGGGAGTTTGAGTTTCAAGGCCATGCTCCTGAAAATGGTGCCAGTCCCTTTACCTCTGATGCCACTGCTAGCCAAGGAGCCTCAACCTCAGCTATGAATTTTCATTTAGATCATTTCGTTGAGAAAGACGATGATATTGAGAGCTATCTAAATAGATATGAACTATTATCTACCACATATGGGTTAGAGAGAGAAAGGTGGAGCTTAAAGTTATCTCAAGGACTTCGTGGGGCAGCTTATGAAGTTTTTGCTAAAATGAGCAGAGGTGATCAGGAAAATTATGACATGCTAAAGCAGGCTCTTTTGTTAAGATATGAAAAGAACGCAGAATTTTATAGGAAAAAATTTAGGAATGCTAAACTACTGTCAGGTGAAACCTATCACCAGTTCTCTGCACGAATAGAGACATACTTGGAGAAATGAACTTCTCTGGGGAAAACCCAAGATCTTAAGGAAATGATCCTTATAGAACAATTAAGAGAGTCCATGGCTCCAGACCTGAGAAAGTTTCTCATGGAACAAGGTGCAGAGAGGCTGGGTGAGTTGCTAAATGTTGCTGAAAGGTATCAAGCAGCTCAAGCAGAGGTATCAGGTAATAAAAAGAAACAGCTGGAAAATTTTAGGGCACCACAGAACTTTAATAAATTTGATCCTAGGATCAAAACAAAGGTAAGCACCAGTTTGATAGGCCACGGTATGACAATAAAAATAAAACCCCACAATTCGATGAAAGGAAATATGATGAAAGAAAATCTTTCAACCAAGGAAAAAGGTGGTGTAAAAATTGTAAGATGAACAATCATGACACTGACCATTGTAGAAGGAAACCTCCTCATTGTGCTGCTATGACATCTGGGAAAAAGGAAAAAAAGGTCAAACCTGCAGAACTACAGGAACCATACCATCCCCCAGTGTGTGAAGATGTCATCTGTAATGGTGTCACTATAAGGTGTTTATATGATACCGGTTTAGATTACGATTCCGTTGTGAGTTCTCACCTGGTGCAGGCCGATCAATACACCACAGAAACAGTGGAGATTCAAACTGCAACCAAGGATGTAGCTACCATGACACTTCCCGTCGCCCGGATAAAGGTGAAAACGCGATATGTGGAAGGAATCATAAAAGCAGCAGTGATAAATGAGCCAATCTACCCTCTGATATTGGGGTGTAGATATGTCTTCTTGGGGAATCCCAAGAGACCTGTGATATTGGCAACAGTGCAGACCAGATCACAGTCTAAAAAGGAGGAGGATAATCCAATAAATACTCATCCAGATGAGATGAGGAAGGCACAGGCTGAGGACAAAACACTCAAGCCGTGTTTCAAGAAGTTGCCCAAATCTCATACACCTCCAGGCAAGGGAGAGTTTTTTATATGAAGAACAAACTGATATATAGGAAGGCTGGATCTGAATCCAATGGTCACGGACAGCTGGTCCTTCCCACTTCATATAGGACTAAAGTGTTGGAACTAGGGCATGCGATTCCCTTCAGTGGTCATATGGGGATCAGCGCAACAGGACAGCGTATAGCTTGTCACTATTTCTGGCCAGGAATAACTGAAGATATCAAACGATATGTAAAATCCTGTCCAGAGTGCCAACGAGTAGCACCTAAACATTGGACTGCACCAGCAACTCTGGGGGAAATGCCCATAGTGGGAACACCCTTTGAGAGAGTTGCCGTGGATCTTGTGGGACCTCTCACCCGAACCAAGAGAAGGAACAGCTACATTCTGACTCTGGTGGACACTTGTTCTATGTGGGGAGAGGCGGTAGCCCTGTCATCGATTGATTCTAAACATGTGGCAGAGGCATTACTCACAATTTTCACAAGGTTAGGCTTTCCCAATCAAATCTTGACTGATAATGGCTCTCAGTTCAAGGGGAAACTAACTGAAGAAGTTTTCAGGATCTTCCAGGCCAAACACTTCCATTGTAGTGTGTACCATCCCCAAGGGAACGGCCAAGTGGAAAGATTTAATGGCACGTTGATGTCGATCCTGAGAAAGTTGGCACACGAAAAACCAGATACATGGGACCAGTACCTGCCCGCCGCCCTCTTTGCTTATCGGGAGGTACCCCATAGTTCAACCGGTATGGCCCCGGCAACATTATTGTTTGGAAGGCCAATAAAAGGTCCACTGGAAGCTCTGTTAAGAACGTGGACTGATGAAAAAGCAGAGGAAAATATTACATCCTCATACCAATATGTGAATGAGCTGACCACTCGTTTAAAAACTGGCTGGAAACTTGCCAATGAAAATTTGAAACAAGCCAGGAAGAAACATGCTGCCTATTATAACCGGAAAGCTAAAGACAGAGATTTGGCTGTGGGAGAGAAGGTACTGCTTCTTCTCCCCGGTAGTCAGAATAAGTTACAAATTGGATGGCAAGGTCCATATACAGTTCTAGAGAAGGTGTCTAGAACAAATTATAAGATAGATAAGAAGGGGAAAGAAAAAATCTATCATGTGAATCTCCTGAAGAAATATTTGGAAAGAGAACATCAGGAAGAGACACACTTGTTGACCTTGTCTATCGCCATGGAGATGAAAAAGGAACCACTTTCATCATTTGAATATCCATTACACCCCTGTGAGACAGCGGCACAGGTGAAAATCAGTACACATTTAACGAAAACTCAGAAAGAGAGAGTGCAACAGGTTCTAGATACTCATACAGAGGTGTTAACAGACCGACCAGGGCATACAAACTTATTGGAATATGATATGAAACTGATAGACCCCACACCTGTCTGTATGAAACCATATTCGATTCCTTTTGCTAAGGAGAAAGCTTTGAAGGAAGAGATAGACTATTTGTTGAAGGAAGGAATTATTTCACACAGTGAATCTTCGTATAGTTCCGGTGTTGTACTCTTAAGGAAGCCCTCTGGAGAACATAGACTCTGTATAGATTACAGGAGACTGAATGCTATTACAGAAGGACAGGTGGATCCATTGCCGGATACAAATCAGCTGTTTGCCAGACTAAATAAAGCTAAATATTTCTCAAAAGTGGATCTGAGTAAAGGATACTATCAGATTCCAGTAAAGCCTGAGGTTAGACCATACCTAGCTTTTAGTACCTCAGAAGGACACTATGAGTTTAATAGATTGCCATTTGGATTGAAGAATGCGCCTAGTGTCTTCTCTAGATGATGAGAAAATTATTGGACCCTCTGAATAATCCATGTATCACAAATTTCATGGATGATATCCTTATAGCAACAGAAACATTTGAGGAACACATTGACTCTCTGAACATGCTGTTTAATCGACTTAGGGAAGCGAATTTAACAGCCCGACCAACCAAATGTTGCGTTGGATGTAAAGAATTGGAATTCTTGGGACACACAGTTTATCAGGGAAACATGACCCCTGACCCAAAGAATTTAGAGAAACTAAAGAAAGCCCCGAGACCACAAACCAAGAAAGACGTGAGATCCTTTGTCTCATTATGTGGTTTCTACCAAAAGTATATCAAAAACTTTAATTCCATATGTGCACCGTTAACTGATTTGACACGTAAGGGAAATCCAGATCGAATTACATGGACACCACAATGTGAAATGGCTTACCAGGAATTGAAGGAAAAGCTAACAAGCAAACCTATTTTGAAATTACCTGACTTAAGTCAAGAATTCATTGTAAGGACGGATGCCAGTAATATTGGGTTAGGTGCAACTCTGCTACAGAGATCAGATGCATTGGATGGGGAATTAAGCCCAGTGGCATATGCTAGCAGAAAGTTGAATAAAGCTGAAACCAAGTACTCGACTAGCGAAAAAGAATGTCTTGCAGTAATATGGGCGATAAAGAAATTCAATATTTATCTGTATGGGAAGGCATTTAAGTTGCAAACGGATCACAAACCTTTGTCGTTTCTGGCACAGGCTAGACATGAGAATTCTAGATTACTCCGTTGGTTTTTATTGATGCAGCCATTTGAGTTTAGCATAGAGTATATAAGTGGAAAAACAAATCTGGGAGCGGATTTTTTAAGCCGCCATCCGTGTGATGAGAATCACCCTAAACCCCAGGAAAAATAATAAATTTCTCTATGTGTATATAGAATTATAGACTGACATATAACGTCTGTTTTAAGTGGGGAGGATTTGTCGTGAGAAATTCTAATCCACATATATAAATTATCAGGTAAATGTAAAGCCTAACAAATAAATTTAATAAAAGGAAAGAAGAATGGTAAAGAACAGTGCTGTCACAATGACTGTACGCGAAATCCCCCTTGTTTTCTCCTGCGTCTGCAAATTGTAACGTTTCACGTTGATAGTAAAAGCCTACTGCTTCAATACCCGCTTTCTACGATAAAACATGTGCTGCATTTCTAAGAAAAACCTTGAGATACGCAAGTTGACCTAGATTTAAAATTCCATTCATGTCATTTTATACACTACGTTACCAAAAAACGAAAGACAGATAGACTTAAAGATAGAAAGAAAGGGAGAGGCTGGAAGCCGGAACGCAGGCAATACTACCACAGTCGCGCGATACACAATTGCTGCCATCACGCGTGTAAGGCCACATGCACTAGCTTTTTTCAAATCGTCAGTGATAAAAAGCCACTACCCATACCAGAGTTAGGTTTTAAAATCCTGAAAAACGCTTATTAGGAAATATGACATTATACTGGTTTACGTTTGAAAACATGACAGTACCCAGACATCCTAAAGTTTGGAAGTGAGGAGGTGGTAACAGCACGACTATCCTAGAAGAAAATGCATATTGGCTCCATTAAATATATATATATTTGGGTTCCTTAGGACTTGCTGACAAATAATATGTTGAGTGTTACGCAAATAGTCTAGGAATAACCAAATTATAGCCAAAAGAAATAGTGAGGGATGTCAGACAACACTAGAATCAGAATCGCTCAGTGGCAGATTTTTACCCCACCATTGTACGGGAAATGGGTCTCCATGTAAAATCCGATTTGATTGGAGCGCAAGAAATGTAAGGCTAAACACGATTAGTCGGGCTATAAATACTATCTTGTGTTGTGAGGGGAAACGTGAGTAGGAGTACTTTTTTTTGAAAAGCTGTGTAAACATGGCATGATTGGTTAGACTTGCCAATATAGTCAATTAGAGGCGTCAGGTCAGCACCACATTTGCAAATAAACTTACTACAGAATCAGTGCGTTGAGCACCAGTGCATATTTTTCTAAATAAAAGCCTGGGACATCGGCAGATCGAAATTGTGCTATATTTATTGCCAGTCAACGTAATTCTGTGTTATTTCCATGAATTGTGGGACTGTGGTCCTAAAGCTATTGAGCAGTACCTGGTCAGAGCTTTGCTGAATCCAGAGGCGGACAGCATACTCCTTGGTCCATATAGCAAACAGTGAGGTGTCTCCAGAACACAGGGGAGCAATCGAGCAGAGGAGTCTTTTCCTGCCGCCATCACGAAAGTTAAGACTATGTGGCCAGCGGAGCTCAACATTATGTAACCCCATCTTAAACTGACATTGTATAAAAATAAGAGGGGAAATTAATTGTTTTAATGAACGGAACTGAGAACATCTCCAATACTAGTTCCAACAGAAATAAACACTTGAAGTCATGATGACAAATAAAAACATAGCTTGAAAAAACAACACCAGTATTACCTCATATTACTACTACACAACTGACACACATAGGATAAGATTAATAAAATATGTCACTACAAGATTCATATTGATAAATTCTGTACATATAACTTGTAATTAAAATTGATTGTGACTCCTGGTTCACTTTGTATTTGAATCAGGACACATATATATTAATGAAAAGTACTTAATACATATTGATATTTGAAAATTTACCAGTGACTCATTCAAGATAGTCTTATAGAATGTTACATGTGTGTGAGTGTCACAGTGTTGTCACATGTGGTGGAATAAATTAAATTGTTTATCTGTCTGTTGTTGTTGTGACTTACACTTCATCATATACATACCCTAGACATTCAACGTAGTCATCACTATATTCCAGAATAATTCTGACTGAGGTATAAATATGTGGTGGCAAGTAAGGTCATCTATAATACACTACCCTTATTAGATATAGATACCTTCACAGCTGATCTCAGCCAGTACACTAAGTTCCCTATAAATATTTATATATCCCACTTTACCACATATATTGGGGTCTCGCTCTCGGGATTTTGAATCTTTCCCTATTAAAAATATTGGGGGTAATTCACTTCAGGGAATAATAAGAATTAAAAAGTATCCTTGGGTGAAAATAAATAACGTTGAGCTCTCAGTGCCTGTAGTGTCCTTAGATAATTATTGATAGATTGAATTGTTTACAATTGTATGTTAGACAATGGCCGACTTGGCAAAATTTCGATCTGCTGCTGTACAGACTGCGAAAGAGTTAGGAATGGACGGGCAAATTATGATTGCTTATGTCACTGCTGAATGTGACAAATATATTGAACGGGAAGAAAGAAGATTAGAAAAAGAGGCCGAAAGAAAGTTAGAGGCTGAAAAATAAATTAAGAGGTTGCAGATTGAGGCTGACATAGAGGCTAAAGCATTGGAAGCCGAGGAAAGAAGACAAGCTGCAGAAAGGGAAGCAGAAGAAAGAAGATTGACTGCAGAGAGGGAAGCAGAAAAGGAGGAGAAGAGATTACAAAGGGAACATGAGTTACGACTAAGGGAGTTTGAGTTTCAAGGCCATGCTCCTGAAAATGGTGCCAGTCCCTTTACCTCTGATGCCACTGCAAGCCAAGGAGCCTCAACCTCAGCGATGAATTTTCATTTAGATCATTTCGTTGAGAAAGACGATGATATTGAGAGCTATCTAAATAGATATGAACTATTATCTACCACATATGGGTTAGAGAGAGAAAGGTGGAGCTTAAAGTTATCTCAAGGACTTCGTGGGGCAGCTTATGAAGTTTTTGCTAAAATGAGCAGAGGTGATCAGGAAAATTATGACATGCTAAAGCAGGCTCTTTTGTTAAGATATGAAAAGAACGCAGAATTTTATAGGAAAAAATTTAGGAATGCTAAACTACTGTCAGGTGAAACCTATCACCAGTTCTCTGCACGAATAGAGACATACTTGGAGAAATTGACTTCTCTGGGGAAAACCCAAGATCTTAAGGAAATGATCCTTATAGAACAATTAAGAGAGTCCATGGCTCCAGACCTGAGAAAGTTTCTCATGGAACAAGGTGCAGAGAGGCTGGGTGAGTTGCTAAATGTTGCTGAAAGGTATCAAGCAGCTCAAGCAGAGGTATCAGGTAATAAAAAGAAACAGCTGGAAAATTTTAGGGCACCACAGAACTTTAATAAATTTGATCCTAGGGATCAAAACAAAGGTAAGCACCAGTTTGATAGGCCACGGTATGACAATAAAAATAAAACCCCACAATTCGATGAAAGGAAATATGATGAAAGAAAATCTTTCAACCAAGGAAAAAGGTGGTGTAAAAATTGTAAGATGAACAATCATGACACTGACCATTGTAAAAGGAAACCTCCTCATTGTGCTGCTATGACATCTGGGAAAAAGGAAAAAAAGGTCAAACCTGCAGAACTACAGGAACCATACCATCCCCCAGTGTGTGAAATGTCATCTGTAATGGTGTCACTATAAGGTGTTTATATGATACCGGTTTAGATTACGATTCCGTTGTGAGTTCTCACCTGGTGCAGGCCGATCAATACACCACAGAAACAGTGGAGATTCAAACTGCAACCAAGGATGTAGCTACCATGACACTTCCCGTCGCCCGGATAAAGGTGAAAACGCGATATGTGGAAGGAATCATAAAAGCAGCAGTGATAAATGAGCCAATCTACCCTCTGATATTGGGGTGTAGATATGTCTTCTTGGGGAATCCCAAGAGACCTGTGATATTGGCAACAGTGCAGACCAGATCACAGTCTAAAAAGGAGGAGGATCATCCAATAAATACTCATCCAGATGAGATGAGGAAGGCACAGGCTGAGGACAAAACACTCAAGCCGTGTTTCAAGAAGTTGCCCAAATCTCATACACCTCCAGGCAAGGGAGAGTTTTATATGAAGAACAAGCTGATATATAGAAAGGCTGGATCTGAATCCAATGGTCACGGACAGCTGGTCCTTCCCACTTCATATAGGACTAAAGTGTTGGAACTAGGGCATGTGATTCCCTTCAGTGGTCATATGGGGATCAGCGCAACAGGACAGCGTATAGCTTGTCACTATTTCTGGCCAGGAATAACTGAAGATATCAAACGATATGTAAAATCCTGTCCAGAGTGCCAACGAGTAGCACCTAAACATTGGACTGCACCAGCAACTCTGGGGGAAATGCCCATAGTGGGAACACCCTTTGAGAGAGTTGCCGTGGATCTTGTGGGACCTCTCACCCGAACCAAGAGAAGGAACAGCTACATTCTGACTCTGGTGGACACTTGTTCTATGTGGGGAGAGGCGGTAGCCCTGTCATCGATTGATTCTAAACATGTGGCAGAGGCATTACTCACAATTTTCACAAGGTTAGGCTTTCCCAATCAAATCTTGACTGATAATGGCTCTCAGTTCAAGGGGAAACTAACTGAAGAAGTTTTCAGGATCTTCCAGGCCAAACACTTCCATTGTAGTGTGTACCATCCCCAAGGGAACGGCCAAGTGGAAAGATTTAATGGCACGTTGATGTCGATCCTGAGAAAGTTGGCACACGAAAAACCAGATACATGGGACCAGTACCTGCCCGCCGCCCTCTTTGCTTATCGGGAGGTACCCCATAGTTCAACCGGTATGGCCCCGGCAACATTATTGTTTGGAAGGCCAATAAAAGGTCCACTGGAAGCTCTGTTAAGAACGTGGACTGATGAAAAAGCAGAGGAAAATATTACATCCTCATACCAATATGTGAATGAGCTGACCACTCGTTTAAAAACTGGCTGGAAACTTGCTAATGAAAATTTGAAACAAGCCAGGAAGAAACATGCTGCCTGTTATAACCGGAAAGCTAAAGACAGAGATTTGGCTGTGGGAGAGAAGGTACTGCTTCTTCTACCCGGTAGTCAGAATAAGTTACAAATTGGATGGCAAGGTCCATATACAGTTCTAGAGAAGGTGTCTAGAACAAATTATAAGATAGATAAGAAGGGGAAAGAAAAAATCTATCATGTGAATCTCCTGAAGAAATATTTGGAAAGAGAACATCAGGAAGAGACACACTTGTTGACCTTGTCTATCGCCATGGAGATGAAAAAGGAACCACTTTCATCATTTGAATATCCATTACACCCCTGTGAGACAGCGGCACAGGTGAAAATCAGTACACATTTAACGAAAACTCAGAAAGAGAGAGTGCAACAGGTTCTAGATACTCATACAGAGGTGTTAACAGACCGACCAGGGCATACAAACTTATTGGAATATGATATGAAACTGATAGACCCCACACCTGTCTGTATGAAACCATATTCGATTCCTTTTGCTAAGGAGAAAGCTTTGAAGGAAGAGATAGACTATTTGTTGAAGGAAGGAATTATTTCACACAGTGAATCTTCGTATAGTTCCGGTGTTGTACTCTTAAGGAAGCCCTCTGGAGAACATAGACTCTGTATAGATTACAGGAGACTGAATGCTATTACAGAAGAACAGGTGGATCCATTGCCGGATACAAATCAGCTGTTTGCCAGACTAAATAAAGCTAAATATTTCTCAAAAGTGGATCTGAGTAAAGGATACTATCAGATTCCAGTAAAGCCTGAGGTTAGGCCATACCTAGCTTTTAGTACCTCAGAAGGACACTATGAGTTTAATAGATTGCCATTTGGATTGAAGAATGCGCCTAGTGTCTTCTCTAGGATGATGAGAAAATTATTGGACCCTCTGAATAATCCATGTATCACAAATTTCATGGATGATATCCTTATAGCAACAGAAACATTTGAGGAACACATTGACTCTCTGAACATGCTGTTTAATCGACTTAGGGAAGCGAATTTAACAGCCCGACCAACCAAATGTTGCGTTGGATGTAAAGAATTGGAATTCTTGGGACACACAGTTTATCAGGGAAACATGACCCCTGACCCAAAGAATTTAGAGAAACTAAAGAAAGCCCCGAGACCACAAACCAAGAAAGACGTGAGATCCTTTGTCTCATTATGTGGTTTCTACCAAAAGTATATCAAAAACTTTAATTCCATATGTGCACCGTTAACTGATTTGACACGTAAGGAAAATCCAGATCGAATTACATGGACACCACAATGTGAAATGGCTTACCAGGAATTGAAGGAAAAGCTAACAAGCAAACCTATTTTGAAATTACCTGACTTAAGTCAAGAATTCATTGTAAGGACGGATGCCAGTAATATTGGGTTAGGTGCAACTCTGCTACAGAGATCAGATGCATTGGATGGGGAATTAAGCCCAGTGGCATATGCTAGCAGAAAGTTGAATAAAGCTGAAACCAAGTACTCGACTAGCGAAAAAGAATGTCTTGCAGTAATATGGGCGATAAAGAAATTCAATATTTATCTGTATGGGAAGGCATTTAAGTTGCAAACGGATCACAAACCTTTGTCGTTTCTGGCACAGGCTAGACATGAGAATTCTAGATTACTCCGTTGGTTTTTATTGATGCAGCCATTTGAGTTTAGCATAGAGTATATAAGTGGAAAAACAAATCTGGGAGCGGATTTTTTAAGCCGCCATCCGTGTGATGAGAATCACCCTAAACCCCAGGAAAAATAATAAATTTCTCTATGTGTATATAGAATTATAGACTGACATATAACGTCTGTTTTAAGTGGGGAGGATTTGTCGTGAGAAATTCTAATCCACATATATAAATTATCAGGTAAATGTAAAGCCTAACAAATAAATTTAATAAAAGGAAAGAAGAATGGTAAAGAACAGTGCTGTCACAATGACTGTACTCGAAATCCCCCTTGTTTTTCTCCTGCGTCTGCAAATTGTAACGTTTCACGTTGATAGTAAAAGCCTACTGCTTCAATACCCGCTTTCTACGATAAAACATGTGCTGCATTTCTAAGAAAAACCTTGAGATACGCAAGTTGACCTAGATTTAAAATTCCATTCATGTC
The DNA here is from genome assembly GCA_024509875.1 of Oreohelix idahoensis. NCBI lineage: Eukaryota > Metazoa > Mollusca > Gastropoda > Stylommatophora > Oreohelicidae > Oreohelix > Oreohelix idahoensis. The sequence goes on from JAMPIV010015348.1 coordinate 51,844, forward strand.
ATTTTATACACTACGTTACCAAAAAAACGAAAGACAGATGGACTTAAAGATAGAAAGAAAGGGAGAGGCTGGAAGCCGGAACGCAGGCAATACTACCACAGTCGCGCGATACACAATTGCTGCCATCACGCGTGTAAGGCCACATGCACTAGCTTTTTTCAAATCGTCAGTGATAAAAAGCCACTACCCATACCAGAGTTAGGTTTTAAAATCCTGAAAAACGCTTATTAGGAAATATGACATTATACTGGTTTACGTTTGAAAACATGACAGTACCCAGACATCCTAAAGTTTGGAAGTGAGGAGGTGGTAACAGCACGACTATCCTAGAAGAAAATGCATATTGGCTCCATTAAATATATATATTTGGGTTCCTTAGGACTTGCTGACAAATAATATGTTGAGTGTTACGCAAATAGTCTAGGAATAACCAAATTATAGCCAAAAGAAATAGTGAGGGATGTCAGACAACACTAGAATCAGAATCGCTCAGTGGCAGATTTTTACCCCACCATTGTACGGGAAATGGGTCTCCATGTAAAATCCGATTTGATTGGAGCGCAAGAAATGTAAGGCTAAACACGATTAGTCGGGCTATAAATACTATCTTGTGTTGTCAGGGGAAACGTGAGTAGGAGTACTTTTTTTTGAAAAGCTGTGTAAACATGGCATGATTGGTTAGACTTGCCAATATAGTCAATTAGAGGCGTCAGGTCAGCACCACATTTGCAAATAAACTTACTACAGAATCAGTGCGTTGAGCACCAGTGCATATTTTTCTAAATAAAAGCCTGGGACATCGGCAGATCGAAATTGTGCTATATTCATTGCCAGTCAACGTAATTCTGTGTTATTTCCATGAATTGTGGGACTGTGGTCCTAAAGCTATTGAGCAGTACCTGGTCAGAGCTTTGCTGAATCCAGAGGCGGACAGCATACTCCTTGGTCCATATAGCAAACAGTGAGATGTCTCCAGAACACAGGGGAGCAATCGAGCAGAGGAGTCTTTTCCTGCCGCCATCACGAAAGTTAAGACTATGTGGCCAGCGGAGCTCAACATTATGTAACCCCATCTTAAACTGACATTGTATAAAAATAAGAGGGGAAATTAATTGTTTTAATGAACGGAACTGAGAACATCTCCAATACTAGTTCCAACAGAAATAAACACTTGAAGTCATGATGACAAATAAAAACATAGCTTGAAAAAACAACACCAGTATTACCTCATATTACTACTACACAACTGACACACATAGGATAAGATTAATAAAATATGTCACTACAAGATTCATATTGATAAATTCTGTACATATAACTTGTAATTAAAATTGATTGTGATTCCTGGTTCACTTTGTATTTGAATCAGGACACATATATATTAATGAAAAGTACTTAATACATATTGATATTTGAAAATTTACCAGTGACTCATTCAAGATAGTCTTATAGAATGTTACATGTGTGTGAGTGTCACAGTGTTGTCACATGTGGTGGAATAAATTAAATTGTTTATCTGTCTGTTGTTGTTGTGACTTACACTTCATCATATACATACCCTAGACATTCAACGTAGTCATCACTATATTCCAGAATAATTCTGACTGAGGTATAAATATGTGGTGGCAAGTAAGGTCATCTATAATACTCTACCCTTATTAGATATAGATACCTTCACAGCTGATCTCAGTCAGTACACTAAGTTCCCTATAAATATTTATATATCCCACTTTACCACAATCATCAAGACATGTAAGGAGAGAACAAGAAAGTATTCAGTGGGGTATTGGAAGATGAGACAGGTCTGTATTTCAGAGCTAGCATTTGCTGATGATATTGTCCTGATTGCTAAATCAGAGGCACATCTCCAATCCAACCTGCAAGTTTGGAAGGAAGAGCTGGAGAAGAGAGGGATGGTCATAGCAGCTCTAAAACAAAATCCATGGTGATATCACGAGAAGAAATAGTACATCAGATTAAGCTGGGAGAATAGGTCCTGGAGCAGGTCGACCACTTTAAATACCTCGGAGCTATTATAGACCGAAAGGGGGGCATCAGAGAAGAGTTGGCCACTCGAAAAGCAGCAGCTGGGAGACTTTTTCAGGCCATAAATCGAGGATTCCTCAGCAAGAGAGAGGTTGGTAAGAAAACGAAGATGGCTGTATACCGCTCCGGGACCCAAAGATGCAGCAATAGAGAATGCTGTCAGCGACCTATAGCTTGACTACTTGCATCAGAGTCAGCGAACCAGAGCTGACTAAGACCCTACTCCACCTCCACGTGGTGGTCCTGGAAACAGTCTGCATCACTGCAGTCTGGCTGAGAGATTAGGGATCGCAGAGGGAAGGCAAACCCGGTCCCAGAAACTGCCGTGCTGAAGTCGGATGTGTCGACCGAAAGGTGCAGATATCACAGCTCCGGCGTAAACAGACACAACGCAACCAACGTCCTTTTCAGGACGAACGAGGAAGAAGAAGTATACCGCTCCACCTATGTCCCAGTTTTGACATATGGATGCGAGTCATGGGCAATGACCACAACCCCCAAAAGCCAGATCCAAACCTCAGAAATGAGGTATCAGAGGAAGGTGGTTGAAGTAACAAGAAGAGACATGGTCCGCAACCAGACGATACGTCAAGGCCTAAAATGCCACCCCCTGCAGACGCAAGTAGAACAGTCCCAATTAAGATGGTTTGGCCATGTCTGCAGAATGGGAGAAGATTGGCTACCACGACAAGCATGGGAAACAAAGAGCCAGGGATCCAGACCCCCAGGAAGACCCAGAGTCCGCTGGGAGGACAACATTAGACAATCTTTGAAGGACCGAGGACTAGAATGGAACCAGGCCAGGAGGAAGACAGCCGATAGGATAGTCTGACACTCTCTCTTCCAAACCTCTACACCTCACGGTAGAAGGGGAACGACTAAGTAAGTAAGGATAAGAATTGTACAGTTGACAGTATTTATTGGTACGGAGGAAAAGATGCTGGGATACATGTACATAGTCCCTCAGAAGGAGGGATTCATGAGAAGACAGATGTCCCCAGCCGAATAAGCTCTTCGATACGCCCACGCTCACATTATATAAAGAAAAAATACACACACTAACACAAAATCCGCCAGAGTGAAAGACTGAGGAGATAAGTAGCTGCCAAACTCATACTATCTGATGAGGGTGATTATCCACCAAATGTTGAGGGTGGATGTAGAATGTGGATGTATCACCACTAGACACCAGAAATGATGACGGCGCAGAAGTATGGTGTCTTTGGTCTGGTTTGTGTATATGATGTATATGTGGAGTCAAGCAGGTAGCAGTAAAGTAGAGTCCACACAGGACGTCACATAAACTCACGACGTAGAAAGTCAATGAATGTTGTAACTGCTAGTGACGTTTCCATCATTTATTGAGACGCCACAATGACAAATGTGTAGACATTAACATGTAGAACAGTCTTCATTATATCGACATAGTCAGCACAACATTTGACAGCAGACAGCATAATAATGATGAATCAAATCATGGGCTTCAATGCATCATAAACGACTGTAAATGTATTCAGGTGTGAAAACCATCATCCTTTTCTATAACAGTCGATATCTTTATAAATGTATAAATGTAGGAGATTAAATTCCTTCTCCTTCTCTGACCTCCAGCAAGACAGGCATGACTTCTGGAGTATCAAGTAATGTCCTCTGATTCCCTGTAATAACAACGGTATCAAACCTAGACTGACGTAGAACCGCCAGAGCAGTAAAGTCCAACAAGCAGATAGCCTTTAGGACATGCATCAACCCGATGCATAACAACATGGTGATTCGTGAGTTGAAAACTTCTCATAACGTAGACTCTTTCCCACCCAGGGAAAGTTGACAACTAGGCACAAAATTTCAATCATAAAAGTTAGCGACAATGATAATCAAATGTAGAGCAATTAACTTCTCTTCAAGAATAAATACACAACTCACTCGCCTCCAGGCGCTTTAAATCACAAAAGGGAAATATCATCTGAGATGAACACTATAGATGACTTCCATTTCCCGAACAATATAATCATGACAGACGCAGAAAACGCGTCTGTCTCACTCGACAAAATCTGTGACACTTACGGGCGGAAGCTGGTACAAAACCCACAACCAAACAACAGACATGCGCAGAACCGTTCGATTTGAATACAATTCACACAACGTCGAAGCTATGGGCACATTCTAAGAACTTCACTTAAAATCGAGCCTTATAAGGATAGGAGATAACTATCGACGCAGGTTGACAAACGTTTACAAGAAAAGTGGGCCTGAGCGCTCCATAAATGGACATGACCCAACATCGGTCAACCCGCAATAATATCGGCAACCGAAGGGCATAAGAACAGATGACCACCTAAAGTAAAACGTAACTCCAATTCCAAGAGTTATGTACCTTGCATTAGAAAAAATTGAGTACACAGATAACATAGTGAAATTCTTATGTGTAACACTATCCTATCTGGATGCAGTGCAGGCATACTTCACTATAAACCAGTCCTACACTGAGCTTATATCGATTCCAGAGGGTATGAAGGTTTATTATAGCTATTTATTGTGAATAATTTCATTTTGTTTCAGGTTTTGTTGACACATTGAGTCTATCAGGCCAAATATTTGTTTATACGGGAATGCTGGATCAAGATTGAAACCAACCATTATAACCTAACTAGTCCTTGTCAGGGCTAACCTAACCAGTCCTTGTCAGGGATATATAACCATGCTAGTCCTTGTCTGGGATATTAGAACCTACCAGCAAGTAAATCACTGACTTGGGAGGAATAGGGGGAAGGCAAAGGTTGCATCATACCTATGTGATCATATTATTTGATTTAATTATGTATATTATTATTTGACATGTTCCACAAGTAGACACTTGTCTATCATATTATACCTGAACATATACTGAACCATGTATCATTCATAAAATACGCATACACAGAGACAAATTCGCCTCATGAACAGTAAGGAATATGTGTGCTCCATACCACAGAATAGCCACATATTACTCCTTGTTCCAGGTTCATATTCGAGTCTTGAGCTGAAGTCAGAAGTCAATCAATCCCGCTGCCTATATTCTCAAGAAGCACAGTGATTGAATCTGTACCAGGCCTTAGTCCTTTCAGTCATCGGGTGGGCTAAAGGAACAGACTGTCAGCAACAGTGTGGTGTGTCACACCCTTGAAAGGACATTGTTTAACAAAAGATGAGTATAGTAAAACTAATTTCGGTGATTCTGTGAGCAGTCAAGAACGATAGTCTATGATGATAAACGTTACTAAAGTCCAGGATAGTTGATGACTAGTGCCAAAAAACCTGTGTGTGGAAGACTTTTTGTGTAATTCAATTGGAAAATTGAAACTTATATTTTATTAAGTGATATACATAAATGTACAATCATCAGCTGTAAATATACTTATCCATTGAACACCATCTTCCAACACTCACCATTCATTACAAAATTAGATAGAAGTAAATAAAGCGGATATATTAATTGTATTCAACAGCTTTATTGAATTACTAAAGTTGAAGTTGAGTTTTGTTGAATTATTATCACTTGGGGTCACACAGCAGGGTGGCGCAGTAAGATCTGACTGTTCTGTTCAGTTCCAGATACTTTCACAGCCGTGACTATCAAGTGATACCAGTGTACTTCTCTCTCACTGGGACCTCACAAATTCTGGAGAGTAGTATTATTCTATCTCTTCTCCAGCACTATCATCACACGTATAAACACCCTTACGATACACTTGACTGGACCTAATTTCGTAACTTTTCTTTGAATATGTTGTTAATACAAAAGCTAAATACTTGTAATGTTACCTCAACCACATGTTTCTTGTTATCGTCAGACAATAATTATTATAAAGTATCTATTTCTTTCCTTATATACCTTCATATGATATACTAATGTCACTACATAAGAAATTAACAATTGTAACTCAATAACTATTTATTATGTTTTGTTCAAACAGTATATTAAAACTTGGAACTTGAAGGAACGGATATGATTTTTATTTTTTATTAATGTAACTTTATTTTAAAACAATGCTATTTCTATTTTACATAATTCCATGTTACACGCTTTAAATAATACTAATATTCTGCTGGTTTGAATATTGCTAATGCTCAAATGTCAAGGTATTGTTCGTGATTTTCGTTTCTATTGTGTTTTGTGTTGGCACTAGTCAGAGACTAGACACACTGCACGCTTTTGCAGGGAATGGAGTCTTTTAAAGTTGGACACGAGCAACTTTCCCAGATTGTATTGCAATAGTCAAGGTTTGTTGGTATGTTAGATATATAGAACAATTTTCTTGCTTTTTCATCTAGGAAATGTTTGGTTTTAGGTAACTGGTAAACTGTCTGTGCCGTTTGCTTATTCAGTGCAAGTACATGTGAGTTGATATTAAGATACTGAACATCGACTAGACCTAGAGTTTTATGTTAATTTACGTTGTCAATTAGTTAGGTACCAATGTAGATCTGAAGTGGTTTTCTCTGAATTTTATTAGTTTTGTCTTGTTGATGTTAACATTCATCGTATTTTACTGCTTTTATTTGCACGCGATTTTCGTTGCTCCAGTTAGATTATATTTATCTGTATCTTTTTGTAACGATAGTTCGAGTGTGTTGCACCTTTTATCACTGGAGTTAACATTACTGTCGTATGCAAATAGGTCGCGGTATGAGTGCTTAATGTGTAGAGGAAGATCATTAATGTATATGGCAAAAAGTAGAAGACCTAGAATGGAGCCCTTAGTCAGAACAGGAGTTATTATAAGAAATTAAATGCTTTCTGTCTGACTGGAAAGATTTAATTATCGTCACAAATTGAAGGTTAATTTTAAGGTTTTTTGTTTTCTAATTAAATAGCGTGATCTTTCATATCGAATGTTTTGTAAAAGTCTACAAAGACTATCCCATATATGTTTGCGGTACCTATATTTAGTTGCCAGTGACAGCAAAGGAAAACTCTATCATTTTAATAAGGAAAACCGGGAGCCGCGCTGGGGATCTTGAGGAAACTGACCAAAAACACAGGCGTCGGAGTTTCAAAGTTTACGGCCGGAATTTGATTGAAAACCAACTGTGATAAACCCTCGAGTGGATGGGAAAGCGAGGCCCGAAAGGAAACAGGTTCCCCGCGCAATGACAGGCTTTGGGCCGAAGGGCTGAAAGCCCAAGTGCCGCTTAAAAAAAAAACTTACATCTCTGAGTCAAACAGAATTCTGTTGAGCAACAACCCCGAAATAACACGTTTTAGTGTATTTTAACTTACATCTCTGAGCAAACAGTCTGTGAGCCAAGTTGTAGATTTTACATTCTATATTATAAATTACTAACATGTGAACTAATATCTAAATATTGCCATGTGCATATTAGTATGTAGTTACTTACTTACTTAGTCGTTCCCCTTCTACCGTGAGGTGTAGAGGTTTGAAAGAGAGAGCGCCAGACTATTCTATCGGCTGTCTTCCTCCTGGCCTGGTTCCATTCTAGTCCTCGGTCCTTCAAAGATTGTCTAATGTTGTCCTCCCAGCGTGCTCTGGGTCGTCCTCGGGGTCTGGATCCTTGGCTCTTTGTTTCCCATGCTTGTCGTGGTAGCCGATCTTCTCCCATTCTGCAGACATGGCCAAACCATCTTAGTTGGGACTGTTCTACTTGGGTCTGTAGGGGGTGGCATTTTAGGCCTTGACGTATTGTCTGGTTGCGTACCATGTCTCTTCTTGTTACTTCAACCACCTTCCTCAGATACCTCATTTATGAGGTTTGGATCTGGCTTTTATGGGTTGTAGTCATTGCCCATGACTCGCATCCATATGTCAAGACTGGGACATAGGTGGAGCGGTATACAGCCATCTTCGTTTTCTTACCAACCTCTCTCTTGCTGAGGAATCTTCGATTTATGGCCTGAAAAAGTCTCCCAGCTGCTGCTTTTCGAGTGGCCAACTCTTCTTTGATGCCTCCCTTTCGGTCTATAATAGCTCCGAGGTATTTAAAGTGGTCGACCTGCTCCAGGACCTGTTCTCCCAGCTTAATCTGATGTCTTCTTTCTTCTCGTGATATCACCATGGATTTTGTTTTAGAGCTGCTTATGACCATCCCTCTCTTCTCCAGCTCTTCCTTCCAGACTTGCAGGTTGGATTGGAGATGTGCCTCTGATTTAGCAATCAGGGCAACATCATCAGCAAATGCCAGCTCTGAAATATAGACCTGTCTCATCTTCCAGTACCCCACTGAATACTTTCTTGTTCTCTCCTTACATGCCTTGATGACATCGTCCATAAGGAGTATGAAGAGGTAAGGTGATAGGATATCACCTTGTCTTACACCAGTGGTGGTCCTGAACACTTCTGACTTATGGTTTGCTGTCCTCACATAATTTCTGCAAGACTTGTAGAAGCTCTGTATAGCATGAATCAGAGGTGCTGGAATATTCTTCCTTGCCAAACAGTCCCAAAGTTTGCTCCAAGGGACCCTTTCAAACGCCTTTTCCAGATCTATGAAACAAAGATGGATCTCACTCTTATATTCAAGGGCCTTTTCACTCAGCTGTCTGAGTGTGAAGATTAGGTGTTGAGGACTTCGGTTTGCTCGGAATCCGCACTGGACCTCATCCAACTGTGGCTCAGCTAGGCGTCGGAGTCTCTGCTCTAGGATTCTAGAGTAGAATTTTCCAGGGACATTGAGAAGAGATATGCCTCTATGGTTTCCACACTGTGGATTGTCACCCTTTTTGAAAATTGGTGTTATGATGGCGATCTCCCAATCCTTTGGTATGGTCTTGTTGCACCATGCTGCCTGTAGGACCCTTAAGAGTAACAGGTCGCCTGATGCTCCCATGTACTTAACCATTTCTGGTGTTATACCATCATGCCCTGCTGCTTTGCCCATCTTGATTTTCTCCAGTGCTGCCTTCAGTTCTTCCATCTTTATGTCATCTTCATCACCATTGGTTTCCTCTTCTGTGCTAGTGGTTATCATTTCTGATGTTTGACCTTGCTCACCATCAAGGAGTTCTGAGAAATATTTTTTCCATCTTTCCATTACTTCCTTCGGGGCAGTAAGCAATTTGCCTTGCTTGTCCTTTATAAATTTGAGAGGGCATTGTTTTTCCTTCCTCATGTTCTTTAGGGTCTTATAGAACAATTTCTGGTTTTCTTGTGCATCTTTTTCTAGCTTTTCTCCAAATTCTTCCCAGGACTTCTGTTTTGCTGCTAGCACTTTGTTCTTTACTTCTGTTCTGAGTGTCACATATTCTCTATATTTTTCCATTTGTCCTGTTGTGTTTTTAGCTCCTAAGTATTGTTTCCATGCCATTTTCTTCTCTCTTATTTTCTCTTTGACTTCCTCTGTCCACCAAGGTGTCCTCTTTCTCTGGTTCCCAAGTCGGACTTCACCACATGCTTCTTCAGCAGCTGTCTTTATGATATAATTGAATTTAATCCAGAGGGTTTCCAAGTCATCAGGTTGTTCTTCTGTGTTGCTCACCGCTGCAGCAATAAGCCCCTGATATCTGGTCTTAATTTCTGGCTCTCTCAGCTTGTAGGTCCTAATGCTCATTTCTCCTGCTCGTTTACTTGGTTTCTTGCGTGATGTTGAGCAGTTCCTAGGCTGAGCAACTCTTTCAGTTGTTCGTTTGATTGTTAGCAGGTAGTGATCACTTCCAATCTCTGGCCCCCTCCAGACTCTTGCATCTCGGACATATTTGAATGAGCTTCTCCGAACAATGGCATAGTCGATCACTGACTTCTCATTCTTGGTTGGTTCACATCTAGTGTATGCATGTATGCGCTTATGGGGGAACTTTGTGTTTGTAATGATCAGATTCTGCTCACTGCAGAATCTAAGGAGTCGCTTTCCATTGTCATTGAGAGTATCTTCTCCATATCTTCCGATAACTCCACCCCATCTAGCATGGTCATTTCCAACTCTGGCATTAAAATCTCCGAGCATGATAACTTCAGGCAGTCATCCACTGTCCTTTGAAGCAGCTCGAAGAATTCATCCTTGACCTCTGCTCTCTCATACTCATTTGGCCCATACACTATGACCAGGTTGACTATGGTTTCTCCTTCTTTTAGTTTCACAACCATAATGCGCTCTGAGACAAGGTTCCACCCCTTGATACTATCTTTTTGATTTTGGGCCACAATGCAACCCACACCCCCTTTAGCTCTTTCGGATATGGGTACACCACTGTAGAGCAGCGTGTTGCCATTGAGATCCATGACTCCTTGTCCTTTTTTCTTTGTTTCCGTTATAGCCAGGATTTCTAGTTTTGCTTTCCTCATCTCCTCCACCAGCTCCTCTTCCTTCCCATTTATACTTCTTGTGTTCCATGTTCCATAAGTCGTAGTCCGTAGTCCGTTCCAGTTCGTCGCCTTTAGAATCAGTCCTTTTTTCTCTCTTGTGTTACTTGTAATCGTGGTTTAAAGCAAACAGGTGATTGGCCTGTTGTGCCTTTGCATGGTGGAGGGGCTGCCTCCTTACGGCCTCCATGCAGGCCGCCCTCCTCCTTTTTCATCCGGGCTTGGGACCGGCATAGGCGGAGTTCATATTAGTATGTGAAAATTAAAAATGGATGTCCAAGTCATTTGAGGCTGGTAACCTCAGCATATAGAATGATGATTTCTTGAACCATCACTTCAAGGGCTGGTGACTGCGTTATCGCTAGTTTCTTAAAGAAAACTAAAATCATAGGTAGTCCCAAGTTCCATATGGAGCAGGGAGTGAAAGATGACAGCAATGATGTACATTCTAACTATAATATTTACATTTACAAACCAGTGTAAATGTCTGTGTAAACATATTTACTTTAAAAATAGTGAAGGTTTTCACTCTTTTTAACCGGTGAAGATGTAAATGAAAACATATTCCATCTATATTATGAACATTTTTCAACCAGTGTAGATGTAAATGTAAACAAATTATATCTATACTATTAACTTTTTCATTTAAATGTAAAGTAAATAAAACGATATTAAATTTAAATGTAAAGAAAGTTTTCTCTCGATGAATTAAGCTTAATTCTCATCGAGGGTAAATTCTGAAGGTAGAGGGGGTTGTGAAGTAGGAAGAAGGGGACACATACATATGTGTCGGGAAACTCAATAGTCAGAGGGTATTTGTTCCTATTTCCATACTAGTTGGTGGTACCAATTGAGAACACTATCTCTGGAAAAGGAAGGGTACAAGTGGCCGGTAGTCGAAGGTAGATACCATCATCAAACGGGGCTTTAAAGACGCGGGACCAACTCCTTAAAACTTCTGGGAACGTGCTGCGCCTTACAACCATGACCAGTGACGAGCGTGATCTGCGATCCAGTCTACCAAAACCCAAAACATTAGAAGGAGCAGAATCGTCGCTGACAGCTAAGTAACACATAGCAGCTGCCATGTGCCCTCCTTTACAAATTACCATTACATGACACAGTGATGATAATTTTCTGATGAATAATAATAATTTTTTTTAAAACCTTGTTAAAACCTAAGTGATTATTAAATCTGCTATTTTTAAATATACAAATTTAACATCGATTTAGTTATTTTGAATGTACTGCATGTTTGTCTCAGTCAATTTACTTAATACTCTTTAAACAGAGCTATACCATAAAAATAAGAATTCCAATGAGTAAATCGGAAAGGGGGGATGGGTGGGGCTTAAACGAGCTGGAATTAATAATTGCTTAATACTTCATAAAAAGCGGCGGATCAGATATAAGTTAACAATTGCCCTGAACAAAGCAGCATTTTTCTTAACTTCTGAAATATCTTATGAAACTACCTTGAGATAGAAGCCTCGTTATCCTTCTCTCTACAACTCTGCCAAGAGTAATCTTGTGAGAAGGTAAACACCTTTGAAGACCCATATTAGATACTCTTGAGTTTTGGCCACTGTTTGACCCCTACTGCAAAGCAGGGGAGGTAATTCCGTGACAATAGAAGAATCAGCTTGTGAGCATGTGAACATGAGAAACAGATGAATAAAATTAAATTATAGCGCCACTGAAGTTATAAACGTGGATTTAAATATTCTTTCTCGTAACTTGGTACATTGGTGATATCTTATCTTGTGAACTCTGCTATCTGAACATAGCTTATTTATAATTATACACCAAACACTTAGCGGTGCAGACGTATAGTCTACTCATCAGACCACGGCTGGATTATTCTACCGAAAGACCACGTAACAATGCATACGTCACTTTGTCAAACTTAATAACGTCATCCGTCTCACTCGCTGACGTCATGCAGCAACATACTTTCACTAAGAGTGCTTTATGGTAAACATAAACCAGGAAAATGGTTTATATGCCCTAGATCAGCTATCAGCAGGCGATATATGTATTTTTAAAATGATTTTAAAGAATTTATCTCCTCAATCCTTTCTTCGAAGTTTCTCTTTTACTCCAGTCAATTACTTTAATACAACAAGTATGGTTAAACGGAAAACATCAAATATACAACACTGTTTATTTTTAGTCGTGCAGATTAAATGTATCATTACACCATGTCATGAGTCGGCGAAAATTTCAGCTGATTTATTACGTCACCATACCATTTACCACTTACTTTTGTTATGTATCGATGCAAATCTTCGGGAAAATTCGTTGGACGGAAATATTCCTTGTTTGAACCATGTAATTAGCTAACAAAATAACTCGATTTAGCACGTATTTAAGTTTATATCTAAGTGAAGACTGCTTGGAATGGAATCACAGTTTTACACAAGAAAGCAGAACTTGGATTGAATCTATGGAATACCTTCATGAATCACTACATGATGGTATTCTTGAGATATGGCGAAATATTGCTACGGAAGAAACACAAACCTGGCGTTTGCGCCCAACAAACCTGAATTTGCCCATACTGCTCTCCGAGTCGCCTGCTCAACTACTATACAAGGACACGGGGAAATTTAAATGACACACACACACGCTAGAACAACGGTCTACGTCCTATGAGAGCAAAATCCATATTCGAATCGAATTATCTACAAGTGCTAACTAGAATAATTCTGCCATCGAGTGCAAGTAACTTCTAATACTGTTCCAGTCACGGTAGAGAGTCAAAATGATATGTTTATTAATTGTGTAAAATGCATCAGGTTTGAAAGGTACGATTGCAAGTGTATGTATTTTCATTTCGATAATTTTGTTTGGTATATTTTAAGTCTGACTCTTCACATCTATATTCTTGCTTATGCCCGTATGAAGCTTTGTTTCATCACCCAATATAACCTCAATCCTTACAACATTGGTGTAAGCTACAGTCCTTGTTGTCAGAACCAAACTATATGCTGTGGATTTAAAACAATATTACTAGTACTGATAATAACAACAGGCTCGCTCCTCTAGGAGACGACCACAACAATAATGGCTGACACAAGGAATCAACACCTTGCACAAGTCTTTCCCTTTAATGAGTAAACGCACACAGTATAGCTACACACGGCTAACAAACGTGTGAAATACATATATCAATGCCAGAGAAACTTGCCTAGAATAATTTATCTAATAGCCTCATACAACACGATATGACGGCACTGTACAAGTCCTGTACTGATTACCGCTCACTATGGCAGTTCAAAAAATCTATGACAACGAAATACCTTTAACTCAGTGACAACTCATAATCTGCTGTATGTAGACACAACTACACAAATAATTACACAATCTTCTTCTGCTTTGTATGTAGTGGACGCCACTTAGGGCAACACTTTATTGTCACGCCTATTATCGTCTTTAGGGCAACGGCAAATCAATCCATTTGCTGTTGTTTCCGTAATCGAAGTGACTGGCAAACGGGTGATCAGCCCGTTGGTGAATTACACAATATGGTCCACTTAATCCGCAATAAGGCAAAAAACTTAGAATACACCTCTCATGGCACACTTATCAGCAAGAATGTTGGCAAGGGGAAAACTAGGTACGTCCTCACTCGGACGCGGCTAGAAGAAGAATGCTTTCTTGGCGCCTAATAACTCATGCTTCCGCTAATCACATGACTTGCGGGTAGTTATCGCAATGTTGCCAAAACTCAGTGTAGCCAGTCTGATTTTTCGTCACTGCGAAATAGCGTCGTGACATCCACCACCCCCCCCCCACTCCCCCTTAAAAAAGAAAACGTAGTTTTCTTCCACTGGAGGAGCTTCGCCCGACCACCTTCGGAGTATGAACGAACATATGCCATCATAGCATCTCCTCATCTGACTAGAGAACACCATAGTTCTCAACCACCATTGTCGTTCCTGGCTTCTCCACCTATCCACAAAACACAACCTGAGTATGACGTAAGTTATCCACGGTTCTGGCAGCCATGAAAAAATAACAACGGCTGTCCGCCCCTGGTCACCCAAAACACCATGCATAAAACATTTATATAAACTCTGATATATACACCCACAATAGAAGAAAAACTACTAACATCAACAGTCGTTAGTAACATGGTCTAGATATACATTACGTACGATTACAGAGCAAATAGTCTTTATGGCACCATGATACATCCATTACAAAGCATGACATAGTATAGTATCAACCTGACCTTTACAGATTATAAAACATCTCTACTGTGGTTGCAATTCATTGCTACCCACTTACATATGTAAATACTTCCCAACTTACACTCCTGAATACATTATAAAGTTGTACAGGACACCTTAAATACATCAGAATAGTACTGGTTGCGTGAGTCAGACTTAAAAGTTCGGTTCGCGTTAACCGAACACCCTAGTGAACGCGAGCCCGACACCTATCTCTTGCTATTGCTGGACTATCAGCAGTGGTTATGGAGCAACGACATGTGCTTCCACCTGACTTTATCACGCGCACCCCATCTATTCGCGAAAGTCACATGTGCAACGTTGGTATTGTCCCGCAATGACAATAGCTCCACGAACGTCACTGGCGCGAATTCATTAAACACTCGTCTGAGTGTGCACCAACTAGCACTCAGGGGAACATTACGAACCCAAACCGTGCGATCGTCAGCCATCGCGCACTCGTGTATGTTTCTACTGCTCCCATTCATGTCACTTGGCACATGCCGCGAACCACGTCTCAGATGTACCTTATTGTCAGGTTGCGATACCTCGGCCACCTGAAGGTCCGGCTCGGAACTCTGGTGTTGCTGAGCCTCTGCTCCAGCCACACCCATGGTACAATGCCCTCTCTGTACATTGCCGACGATCAGATTGGCAATTGGGTCCTCGCGGACAAATGCGTTAACTCTACCCGACAGGAACGGAGTGTACACATTAATACACTCCTGGGAGTAAGACTCAACTTTGCCCTCAAATGTAGTACACTTTCAGTTTTGCCTGTAAGGCAGGACTCGTCGATACACGACCGACGCACCCCAATTGGGGTACAGCCAGTGTCCCTCAATACGGAAATTGTTTTCTTCTCCACTATACTCTTGTGCAGAGCTACCTTCCCAGTCTCATGGACCGCCGACAGACATGGTGCCGCATGCCCGCAGTGTAGCACTATCTTCTCGTTCGCATGGAACATAGGATGACACCACACACAGTGCTCGCTGTTGATTGTGTCCAACACAAACGATGGAATTCGCGTGTTCGATTGGGGTAGGACACCTGTCAGCGCAATGATTATTGCCACCACAACTGGTACACAGGCGCTCCATCTTCGACTCACCGCGTGGACTCTTGCTGGGGCTTTTAGCTGGTGACCACCGTGCATCGGAGTCGGAAGATCGACTCTCTGAGGAACCACTCCTCTGCTTGGGATGTTTTGTCTTATACCAAATCCTATACTCGTCACCCTACTCCTCGAAGCGTAACTACTTTCGCGTTTGGCACTCTCCTCTGTCGCTATCACTTTTAAATTGTCGGTTATGCCAACTCGGCCGACCATTCCGATGGGATCGGAAGTTACTATAATTGCTTCTGCGTGAATAATAGGGACTGGAGTGTCATGGAATATTCTAATCCACATATATAAATTATCAATTAAATATGAAGCCTAACAAATAAAATTAATAAAGAGAAGAGCAATGGTAAAATGACAGTGCTGTCACAAGGAATGTACTCGAAATCCCCCTTGTTTTCTGCTTCGTCTGCAAATTGTAACGCTTTCACGTTGATATAAAAGCTTACTGTATTATTACCCGCTTTCTTCAATGAAACGTGTGCTGTATTTCTTGGAAAAGCATTGAGACGTACTGCGTAATGACCTAAATTAATCCTAACATTAATTATATTACGTTACCAAAGCGAACGAACAGATGGACCAAAAGGATAGCGAGAAGGGAGAGGCAGAAAGCCGAACATTAAACACGCGTCGCGCGATATACAAATGCTACCATCACGCGTGTAAGTCTACAAGCACTAACTTTTTCAGACGGACAGTGATAAAATACACTACCCTTTCCCAGAGTTAGGTTTATAAATCATAACAAACTCTTATTAGAAAAGATAACAATAGATGGGTTTACGTTTGAACACATAACAGTACCCAGACAGCACATCTTCGAAACAGGAGGTAGAAGAAATTGCATATTTTGAACGCAGCCACGTAGCTCCTTTAAATTAGTATTTTTGGGTTCCTTAGGGCTTGCTGACAAATAATATGTAAAACGTTACGCAAATAGTCCAGGAATTAATAAATTATACCCAAAATAAAATATTGGGGGTGCCTGACAGCATAAAATCATTTCTGCTCATAAGATTTTTTTTTAACGTGTTTGAAAAAAATTTACGTTACAGAAATAGCCTACCATGTAAACTCCAAATTGATTGGAGCGCAACAAATGAAAGCCTAACCATGATTGGTCGGGCTATAAATACTATCTTGGTTGTTAGGGGAGACGGGAAAAGATAACATTTTTTCAAACACTTATCGAAACGTGGCTCATTGGCCAGTCTCGCTGATATACACACTTGGGAGCGTTAGTTCGAGACCACTTGTTTAAATGATCCTGATAAAGCATCAGTGCGTTGAAGCCAGCTAACATTTTGCTCAATAAAAGCCTGGAAGATAAGCAGATAGGAATTTGTGCCAGTATTTTGTGCCAGAATTCATTGCTAATCAACGTATCTGTGTTTATTTCCATGAAATTGTGGTAAGCTTGAACCATTCAATATCTTTTAATGAAAATTGAATGTGAATTGTTGATTTATGCCTGTATATATATATATGTGTAGTTCAGTGGCAAAAGTGAGGTAAAGCCTGTAATGCTCCAGCCTGAACAGAGGGTGTCGGAGAAAAGTCAAACGGCATGGAATGGCCAAACAGTACACTGACACCTAGATGATTGACTAGAAGGAAATAATGCTGGAAGTGCAGAGGCGTAGTAACCATTAAGAAGGGTAATACTGGAATAAAGTATTTCAAATGAAGCTGACTGTTGGCCTAACGCTCTGAACGCAATGTTTGTGCTGTATTGTGATCAGTGTAAAAGAGAATATAAATTAGTTATGAAGTAGAAGGTACATCCTTCTTGATTTCAGGGACAGTGGTCTTGATGGTACTGAGCAGCATCTGGTCAGAGATTTGCTGAATCCAGAGTCGGACAGCATACTCCTTGGTCTTTTTAGCTATCAGTGAGGTGTCTCCTGAGCCCAGAGGAGAATTCGAGCAGAGGAGTCCTTTCCTGCCGCCATCACTCAAGATAAGCAGAGTTGGCCAGCTGAGCTCAACATTATGTCCCCTCATCTTGAACTGACTTTTTAAAATTAACATTAAGAGGGGAATTTACTTGTCTTAAAATCAGGAACTGTGAACATCTCCAATACTGGTCCCTAAAGACAAACTATTGAAGTCATGATGACAAATACCAACAGAGCTTGAACAAAACAAAACCAGTATTACCTCCTTTTACTACTACACAACTGACACACATAGAACATTTGTAATAATATATGTCACTACAATATTCATATTAAATACATTCTGTACATAACTTGTAATTTAAATTGATTGTGATTCCTGATTCCCTTGTAGTTGAATCAGGACACATATTCATTCATGCCAGTAATGAATACATATTGTTATTTGAAAGTTATCAGTGCCTCCTTTAAGATATTCTCATAGAGTGTTATATGTATGTGAGTGTCACAGTGTTGTCAAGAGTAGTGGATTACATTAAATTGTTTATCTGTCTGTTGTTGTGACTTACACTTCATCATACACATACCCTAGACACATAACGTAGCATCACACTATTCCAGAATAATTCTGACTGAGATATATAGATATGTGGTAGCAAGTAAGGTTATCTATAATACACTACTCTTAATAGATATAGATACCTTCACAGCTGATCTCAGTCAGTACACTAAGTTCCCTATAAGTATTTATAACATCCCACTTCACCACATATATTGGGGTCTCGCTCTTGGGATTTTGAATCTTTCCCTATTAAAAATATTGGGGGTAATTCACTTCAGGGAATATAAGAATTAAAAGGTATCCTTGGGTGGAATTAAATAAGGTTGAGCTCACGGTGCCTGTGTTGTCCATTAGATATATAGTTAGAAATTGAATTGTTGGTTAGACATTATATAAAGTTACCTGATAGACAATGGCGGACCTAGCCAAATTTCGATCTGCTGCGGTTCAGACTGCAAAAGAGTTAGGATTAGATGGGCAAGTTATGGTTGCCTATGTTACTACGGAATGCGACAAATTTATTGAACGCGAAGAAAGAAGGTTTGAAGCCGAAAGAAAGTTAGAGGCTGACAGGGAAATTAAGAAGTTACAATTTGAAGCTGAGGCTGAGACTAAGAGGTTGCAAGCTGAGGCTGAGACTAAGAGGTTGCAGATTGAGGCTGACAAAGAGGCTAAGAAATTGGAAGCAGAAGAGAAGAAATTAGCTGCAGAAAGGGAAGCCGAGGAAAGAAGACAGGCTGCAGAAAGAGAAGAGAAGAGATTAGCTGCAGAGAGGGAAGCAGAAAAGGAGGAGAAGAGATTACAAAGGGAACATGAGTTACGACTATGGGAGTTTGAGTTTCAAGGCCATGCTCCTGAAAATGGTGCCAGTCCCTTTGCCTCTGATGCTACGGTTACTCAAGGAGCCTCAACCTCAGCTATGAATTTTCATTTAGATCATTTTGTTGAGAAAGACGATGATATTGAGAGCTATATAAATAGGTACGAACTATTAGCTACCACGTATGGGTTAGAGAGAGAAAGGTGGAGCTTAAAGTTATCTCAGGGACTTCGTGGGGCAGCTTATGAAGTTTTTGCAAAAATGAGCAGAGGTGATCAGGAAAATTATGACATGCTAAAGCAGGCTCTTTTGTTAAGGTATGAAAAGAATGCAGAATTCTATAGAAAAAAATTTAGGAATGCTAAACTACTGTCAGGTGAAACCTATCACCAGTTCTCTGCACGCATAGAGACATACTTGGAGAAATGGACTTCTCTGGGGAAAACCCAAGATCTTAAGGAAATGGTCCTTATAGAGCAACTAAGAGAGTCCATGGCTCCAGACCTGAGAAAGTTTCTCATGGAACAAGGTGCAGAGAGGCTGGGTGAGTTGCTAAATGTTGCTGAAAGGTATCAAGCAGCTCAAGCAGAGGTAACAGGTAATAAAAAGAAACAGGTGGATAACTTTAGGGCACCACAGAACTTTAATAAATTTGATCCTAGGGATCAAAATAAAGGTAAGCACCAATTTGATAGGCCACGGTATGACAATAAAAATAAATTCCCACAATTCGATGAAAGGAAATATGATGAAAGAAAATCTTTCAACCAAGGAAAAAGGTGGTGTAAGAATTGTCAGATGGACAATCATGACACTGACCGTTGCAGAAGGAAACCTGTGTATATGGCAACCCTTCAGGTCAGGTCGACCTCAAGACAGGAGGAGGATATTATGTTAGATACCACTCCAGAAGAGATGAGGAAGGCACAGGCTGGGGATAAAACACTCAAGCCTTGTTTCAGAAAATTGTCAACTTGTCATACAACTCCAGGCAAGGGAGATTTTTACATGAAAAACAAGTTGATGTATAGGAAGACTGGAACTAGATCCCATGGTCACGGACAGCTGGTTCTTCCAAAAAGATATAGGACAGAATTAATAAGGAGTCTACATGTGAAACCAGATGGGGACCATGAGAAGATAGGTACCATCATTCAAAAGGTGGCTCACAATTATTATTGGCCCAAAGCAAGATGGGACATTGAAAATTTTGTAGAAAGGTGTAGCATAGCACATGAGGGAACACCCACAAGTGGGAACATGGATCAGGACCTGGACACGCCATGGGGCAAAATCAGGCCTGACAATAAAAGGAAAAATAAATTTGATAAGGTGGACCAAATGGAATGGGAAGCCCCTTTTCACGGACAAGCTTCACTTAACTGTTTTACAATGGCCACTATGCGGAGAGTGCAAAAAGATGTCTTACCCCAGGATAAGCCGACAATCCCTCAATCGGACTTAAACAAACTGGAGGAAGAAGATGTAGAGAGGAAATCTCTCATCAAGAATTTTAAGTGGGGAGAAAGCCCCAAAAGAAAAATTGGTAGCGGTCGTTTTGTGAATGATAATTCTGGGAGGAAAAATCATCACTATAAAGCTTCGAGTGGAAGAGACCATACCGGTGCATGGACAAATAGGTCCACACAATTAAAGGTCCATATGTAGCTTTGTTAAGAACGTGGACTGATGAAAAGGCAGAGGAAAACATTACATCTTCATACCAATATGTGAATGAGCTGACCACTCGGTTGAAAACTGGCTGGAAACTTGCCAATGAAAATTTGAAACAAGCCAGGAAGAAACATGCTGCCTATTATAACAGGAAGGCGAAGGACAGAAATCTGGCTGTGGGAGAGAAAGTACTGCTTCTTTTGCCTGGGAGTCAGAATAAGTTACAAATTGGATGGCAGGGTCCATATACAGTTCTAGAGAAGGTGTCTAGAACAAATTATAAGATAGATAAGAAGGGGAAAGAAAAAATCTATCATGTGAATCTCCTGAAGAAATATTTGGAAAGAGAACATCAGGAAGAGACACACTTGTTGACCTTGTCCATCGCCATGGAGATGAAAAAGGAACCACTTTCATCATTTGAATATCCATTACACCCCTGTGAGACAGCAGCACAGGTGAAAATCAGTACACATTTAACGAAAACTCAGAAAGAGAGAGTGCAACAGGTTCTAAAGAATCATGCAGAGGTGTTAACAGACCGACCAGGGCATACAAACCTATTGGAATATGATATGAAACTCATAGACTCCACACCTGTCTGTATGAAACCATATTCGATTCCGTTTGCTAAGGAAAAAGCTTTGAAGGAAGAGATAGACTATCTATTGAAGGAAGGAATTATTTCGCACAGTGAGTCTTCGTATAGTTCCGGGGTGGTACTCTTAAGGAAGCCCTCTGGAGAACATAGACTCTGTATAGATTACAGGAGACTGAATGCTATTACAGAAGGACAGGTGGATCCATTGCCGGATACAAATCAGCTGTTTGCCAGACTAAATAAAGCTAAATATTTCTCAAAAGTGGATCTGAGTAAAGGATACTATCAGATTCCAGTAAAGCCTGAGGTTAGACCATACCTAGCTTTTAGTACCTCAGAAGGACACTATGAGTTTAATAGATTGCCATTTGGATTGAAGAATGCGCCTAGTGTCTTCTCTAGAATGATGAGAAAATTATTGGATCCTCTGAATAATCCCTGTATAACAAATTTTATGGATGATATCCTTATAGCAACAGAAACATTTGAGGAACACATTGACTCTCTGAACATGCTGTTTGATCGACTTAGGGAGGCAAATTTAACAGCCCGACCAACCAAATGTTGCGTTGGATGTAAAGAATTGGAATTTTTGGGACACACAGTTTATCAGGGAAACATGACCCCTGACCCAAAGAACTTAGAGAAACTACAGAAAGCCCCGAGACCACAAACCAAGAAGGACGTGAGATCCTTTGTCTCATTATGTGGTTTCTACCAGAAGTATATCAAAAACTTTAATTCCATATGTGCACCTTTAACGGAATTGACACGTAAAGGACTTCCAGATCGCATTACATGGACACCACAATGTGAAATGACTTACCAAGAATTGAAGGAAAAGCTCACAAGTAAACCCATTTTGAAATTACCTGACTTAAGTCAAGAATTCATAGTAAGGACGGATGCAAGTAATATTGGGTTAGGTGCAACTTTACTACAGAAATCAGATGCATTGGATGGGGAATTAAGCCCAGTGGCATATGCTAGCAGAAAGTTGAATAAAGCTGAAATCAACTACTCAACTAGCGAAAAAGAATGTCTTGCAGTAATATGGGCAATAAAGAAATTCAATATTTATCTATATGGGAAGGCATTTAAGTTGCAAACTGACCACAAACCTTTATCGTTTTTAGCACAGGCTAAGCATGAGAACTCTAGGTTACTCCGATGGTCTTTGCTTCTGGCTCCATATAATTTTAGCATTGAATATATATCTGGAAAAACCAATCTGGGAGCGGATTTTTTAAGCCGCCATCCGTGTGATGAGAATCACCGTAAACCCCAGAAATAATAATAAATTTCTCTATGTGTATATAGAATAAAGGACTGACATATAATGTCTGTTTTAAGAGGGGAGGTGTCATGGAATATTCTAATCCACATATATAAATTATCAATTAAATATGAAGCCTAACAAATAAAATTAATAAAGAGAAGAGCAATGGTAAAATGACAGTGCTGTCACAAGGAATGTACTCGAAATCCCCCTTGTTTTCTGCTTCGTCTGCAAATTGTAACGCTTTCACGTTGATATAAAAGCTTACTGTATTATTACCCGCTTTCTTCAATGAAACGTGTGCTGTATTTCTTGGAAAAGCATTGAGACGTACTGCGTAATGACCTAAATTAATCCTAACATTAATTATATTACGTTACCAAAGCGAACGAACAGATGGACCAAAAGGATAGCGAGAAGGGAGAGGCAGAAAGCCGAACATTAAACACGCGTCGCGCGATATACAAATGCTACCATCACGCGTGTAAGTCTACAAGCACTAACTTTTTCAGACGGACAGTGATAAAATACACTACCCTTTCCCAGAGTTAGGTTTATAAATCATAACAAACTCTTATTAGAAAAGATAACAATAGATGGGTTTACGTTTGAACACATAACAGTACCCAGACAGCACATCTTCGAAACAGGAGGTAGAAGAAATTGCATATTTTGAACGCAGCCACGTAGCTCCTTTAAATTAGTATTTTTGGGTTCCTTAGGGCTTGCTGACAAATAATATGTAAAACGTTACGCAAATAGTCCAGGAATTAATAAATTATACCCAAAATAAAATATTGGGGGTGCCTGACAGCATAAAATCATTTCTGCTCATAAGATTTTTTTTTAACGTGTTTGAAAAAAATTTACGTTACAGAAATAGCCTACCATGTAAACTCCAAATTGATTGGAGCGCAACAAATGAAAGCCTAACCACGATTGGTCGGGCTATAAATACTATCTTGGTTGTTAGGGGAAACGGGGAAAGGTAACTTTTTTTCAAACACTTGTCGAAACGTGGCTCATTGGCCAGTCTCGCTGATATACACACTTGGGAGCGTTAGTTCGAGACCACTTGTTTAAATGATCCTGATAAAGCATCAGTGCGTTGAAGCCAGCTAACATTTTGCTCAATAAAAGCCTGGAAGATAAGCAGATAGGAATTTGTGCCAGTATTTTGTGCCAGAATTCATTGCTAATCAACGTATCTGTGTTTATTTCCATGAAATTGTGGTAAGCTTGAACCATTCAATATCTTTTAATGAAAATTGAATGTGAATTGTTGATTTATGCCTGTATATATATATATGTGTAGTTCAGTGGCAAAAGTGAGGTAAAGCCTGTAATGCTCCAGCCTGAACAGAGGGTGTCGGAGAAAAGTCAACCGGCATGGAATGGCCAAACAGTACACTGACACCTAGATGATTGACTAGAAGGAAATAATGCTGGAAGTGCAGAGGCGTAGTAACCATTAAGAAGGGTAATACTGGAATAAAGTATTTCAAATGAAGCTGACTGTTGGCCTAACGCTCTGAACGCAATGTTTGTGCTGTATTGTGATCAGTGTAAAAGAGAATATAAATTAGTTATGAAGTAGAAGGTACATCCTTCTTGATTTCAGGGACAGTGGTCTTGATGGTACTGAGCAGCATCTGGTCAGAGATTTGCTGAATCCAGAGTCGGACAGCATACTCCTTGGTCTTTTTAGCTATCAGTGAGGTGTCTCCTGAGCCCAGAGGAGAATTCGAGCAGAGGAGTCCTTTCCTGCCGCCATCACTCAAGATAAGCAGAGTTGGCCAGCTGAGCTCAACATTATGTCCCCTCATCTTGAACTGACTTTTTAAAATTAACATTAAGAGGGGAATTTACTTGTCTTAAAATCAGGAACTGTGAACATCTCCAATACTGGTCCCTAAAGACAAACTATTGAAGTCATGATGACAAATACCAACAGAGCTTGAACAAAACAAAACCAGTATTACCTCCTTTTACTACTACACAACTGACACACATAGAACATTTGTAATAATATATGTCACTACAATATTCATATTAAATACATTCTGTACATAACTTGTAATTTAAATTGATTGTGATTCCTGATTCCCTTGTAGTTGAATCAGGACACATATTCATTCATGCCAGTAATGAATACATATTGTTATTTGAAAGTTATCAGTGCCTCCTTTAAGATATTCTCATAGAGTGTTATATGTATGTGAGTGTCACAGTGTTGTCAAGAGTAGTGGATTACATTAAATTGTTTATCTATAATACACTACTCTTAATAGATATAGATACCTTCACAGCTGATCTCAGTCAGTACACTAAGTTCCCTATAAGTATTTATAACATCCCACTTCACCACATGGAGTACATATCGTCCTTTTGCTCTTGGCACTTGTCTGCACCGCCTGACTGATTTCGCCATGGTTGGCGCTGAACTTTGCCGAAACCAGCAATTAAGTTGTCTGCCAGACCCGACCTCTGGATGGGTTTGCCCGGATGGGCTAGGACATAATGATGCCCCAACTGGGCCATGGACTCAATGTCTTTTGGCTGTCGCTCCTGGAAAAACGCCACCAACTCCGTTGAGTATGACGACAACGCTTTGTCCCGTAGCACCATGTCTATAAAGCCATCGTAGTAATTTTTTATCCTCTCTATCTCTATCTATCTATTAAGCAGAAGATTGATCTTCGAGATAAAGTCCTCGAAGTCTTGGTCTGCACTTGGCATTGCGTTTCTAAAACGAGTCCGGTACCCGTCAGCCGTCAGACGGAAATTCCGGAGCAACCTTTCCTTTACTTTGTCGTAATCAGCCCTTTCTTCCAGCGGGAGGCTATAGATAGTCTCCATCGCAGGCCTCACTAGCAACATAAATAACAGAGATGGCCACTGATCTCTGTCGGCTTTCCAGGCCACGCATTCAGCCTCGAACCTCTCAAGAAAAAAAATCCAAACAGTCGATTTTATCATTACAATTAGGCAGTCACAGCCTAAAGGGACAATGAGACCCCCAGGAGTTGAGTTCTGACCACTCGAACTCCCCTCTAATCTCTTTAATTGTATCTCCTTATCAATCTTCTTCTCTTCCAGAGCTATTCTCATTCTCTCCTTATCTAATTCTAGTTTTCTATCTTTTCTCATCTTCCTTTCTTGTATCTCTCTATCTTCTTTCATCTTCATTTCTTGTAATTCAAACTCTGTCTCCTCTTTCATCTTCTTTTCTTGTAATTCTCGTTCAAACTCCTTTTCTTTAAATTCGAACTCTCTTCTTTTGAGCTCTAACTCTTCAGCATGAGCATCTCTTTCCCGCTTCTGTTTCTCACTCAAAGCTTTTTTATTTTTCTCTGAATGGTATTTGGCTTCAGCAAAGTCCATCAGTTCTTTCTTGGTGTGCCCACATTTTTTGCCTAGACGAATAAAATCCTCTATTTCCATGATGTACACTCAGAATACTCACTATTAACTTTTGCTATAGCTTTTTATTATGTGCCTACTCAATAATTTGTACCCAAAAACCACCTCGATTATATCAACATATACCACTCTGCTTACAATGTATGAAGTAATGATATGAAAGTAGCAACACCGCTTCTAAAAGTACAAAAATATACATGTGTTTATGAACCACTTCACATCTCAATGTATACACATAATAGAAACTTTACCTCTTGTTGTATAAATGTAATCTTCCTTTGCCACTTAGCTACAGTCTCCTTACTCTGTAGATTGGGTCCTTCCGACCACTTAGTCTTTGTGATACAACTGAAAGACCATTACTATAGTCCACAGATAATACCTCTTGGTGCTATGACACCACTGTCCCAAGTTTGACAATAAATCATACTACATAGTCCGTCTCTGGCACCCACACTGGTGCTGTACTTTGACAATATATTACTACTTACTATACTATCTAATTCAAATGTTTACACTTGCAAAATAAACCCTCCACAGATGAAAAAATACACACCAAATACTACGATAACTACCAACCACGGGGAAAAAGATGACAGACCAGATCAGAGCAGAGATAGATTAATATATACAATAGGTGATTGACTACGAACAAAAACAAGGGATACCTGTAAACGTGTTTACATGATAGCAAGACGGAACGAGATAACACACCACTTAAACACAACAAAAGAGTTACTAAATGTACAAGACAATGTAAATACAAACCCCACCGGTACACCTAACACCAACAGGACTTGGAATGATAAGTAGGGCAGTCGCAGGAAAACCGTCTACCTTACTCCACCACTAAATATACACAGCCACATCCTAGAAAGAAGTCAGTCTAATCCAATCTTTTCCCACAAGTAAAAGGAGAATGAATAAAACTCGCCACCCGTCCACCCTTGAACTCACAAATATATTATTAAAAACAGTACACTAAACAATAACTACACTTAACAATGAAGTGTTGAAAGCTATCTCCCTCACTAGCCACTACCAACTCATACAATCAAATTAACTGCACAACATATAAGCAATACTAACACTATAACATATCAAAGATATAATAAGTAAATACCCCTAGTAATAGGAACTTATAGTGAAAGATCCCACCTAACTAACTAACACCATATAAAGATACAGCCTAAGTTTCTACAAAAAAAGCGAAGAAGAAGAGCAAAACAAAAGGAAAGTAAAACAACAACAAACCAATAAGCACACCACAAGAAAAAGACGTAGAGCAGAACCAAACTTGTTGCTAATCTGTAACGACCCCGACAAAACTGTCACACTGCTGAGAGCGCCAGACTACCCTATCGGCTGTCTTCCTCCTGGCCTGGTTCCACTCTAGTCCTCGATCCTTCAGAGATTGTCTAATGTTGTCCTCCCAGCAGGCTCTGGGTCGTCATGGGGTTCTAGATCCCAGGCTCTGTTTCCCATGCTTGTCGTGGTAGCCGATCTCTTTCCGCAGACATGGCCAAACCATCTTAGTTGGGATTGTTCTACTTGGGTCTGCAGAGGGTGGGATTTTAGGCTTTGACGTATCGTCTGGTTGCGGACCATGTCTCTTCTTGTTACTTCAACCACCTTCCTCGGATACCTCATTTCTGAGGTTTGGATCTGGCTTTTGTGGGTTGTAGTCATTGCCCATGACTCGCATCCATATGTCAAGACTGGGACATTGGTGGAGCGGTATACAGCCATCTTCGTTTTCTTACCAACCTCTTTCTTGCTGAGGAATCCTCGATTAAGGTCTGAAAAAGTCTGACAGCTGCTGCTTTTTGAGTGGCGAACTCTTCATTGATGCCTCCCTTTCGGTCTATAATAGCTACGAGGTATTGATAGTGGTCGTCCTATTCCAGGACTGTTCTCACAGCTTAATCTGATGTCTTCTTTCTTCTCGTTATATCACCATGGATTTTGTTTTAGAACTACTTATGATCATCCCTCTCTTCTCCAGCTCTTCCTTCTAGACTTTCAGGTTGGATTGGAGAAGTGCCTCTGATTTAGCAATCAGGGCAACATCATCAGCAAATACCAGCTCTGAAATACAGACCTGTCTCATCTTCCATTACCCCACTGAATACTTTCTAGTTCTCTCCTTACATGCTTTGATGCCCTTGTCCATGATGAAAAGATAAGGTGACAGTGTAAAGTTTCACTTTCCACTCTGTAAAGTGTCAGTCTGTAAAGAAGTGTGGTGTGTTGTTGAGATCAGGCATGCTCCAGTCTACCCAGCGGTAAATGGGTAACTCACCCTAGTCCTGAGTTAGGGAAGGCAAAGGCGGCTGTCAACAGTAGTTTCCCTCTAGGCTCCAATGGAAGCAGGCCCTAAATTTGGTCACTTCAACCGACGCAGGATGGTGTATGTATGGAGTAGAAGTGTAGAGTGTGATTAACGCGAATGGTGTACTGTTCGTGTGCTGACCAAGATAATCACTCATACACTTGTGTATACAAGGCACCAATGCAGACTGTTGGGATCTTTGTTTACACAATTTATTCAGACGTACACACTGGGACATAACGAGTACATCATGGGTATGTTGACACATCAATTTGTAGGCATACATAGTAGATCCGAAGTCATGACACATTCATAAATAATGGGTAGTACATCAAAAGTTCAATGTCATGATACATTATGGCCGCATCCCCTATCTGACTAAACGCGTCAGTGAAGGCGGATCGGTAAATAACTAAAGTTGCTTGACGTCCATAGTTTGTAGCATATTATGAAACCACGAAAAGGGGGTTTCTATCAAGATTGAGATCTCCTTGTCACTGTCCGAGTAATAAGAAACATGCCCCGTTCTTTGGACAGTGATAAAAAAATATGATGACAGGAATATAACATGGCCGCCTTCCTAAGTTGTCGTTCACTCACTCATAGGAAGGTATATATAAGCCAAAGTTACTTTATAAAGTGCATAGGAATAATTTCATAAAAGAACTACACTCAGTCACGCCCTTTGAAAATGCGTACCCGCCATTATCACGGTACATCGGAACTCATCACGACTTGTCAAGACAACTCATACTTCCGCCAGAGCGGAATAACAAGAATCTAGTCCCGCCTACCCATCCAAAATATACAATATAGGACTGATTCTACTTGTACTAATAATATGTAATACATATGAATTCAGGCCATAAACATAATAAGCAAATTAATCTATTTTCTGGCCCTAAAAAATAAGTACAAACATAAGAGCAATATCCATGCGCCGGATCAATATCAAGAACGATTACTCCTATAATCAAAAGTGTGAATCAAACATGGATTACCTCGCTTTACCATAGACAGCATTTTCATACACAAATGAATGACTGTCTATATCTTTTCCATATTAAATAGCCATATCGATTTTTGTAATATGTGCGTCAAAATATGCACGCAACAGATTACCACACCCCTCGGGAAAAAATGGTACATTTTTTTTGTTTTGAAATACATCTAGGAGCAACATACAATAGGCTCACAACGCACCAATAACAATGCGCAGATGATAAGCATAAGTTTTATGACCTTAGAGAAGGTACTTCTCTAAGTATAAATATTTCCAGAGAGGTGTCACCAACGCATACTACAATATTAGCAATGACACAATTTCCACATTAGTTTATACATAAATTTCATCTAAGATATCTTAACATCATGATCATCAAAGACGAAAAACATTGAAAGATCAGCGGTGAATAAATATCAATGAACCGCTAAGTAGTGTTACAATCAATATATGATATATTACATATGTGTACACATTTCAACATAGAAACAACTGTATCAAAGTTGTATAACAGTTATGAATCATGTGGGCATCTAGACAAAATATCTGCCATCACATTTTCTGACCCACGGATAGCTCGCACCGAAAAATGAAATGGCTGTAGAGCAATCGCGTATCGCGTTGATCTCGCACTCTTCAGATTTTTACTCTGAATAGCCGTAAGAGCTTTCTGGTCAGTTTCCACAATGAAATGCGCGCCCAGAAGAAATCTTTGCAGTTTAAGGATTGACCAAACCATAGCCAATAATTCACGGTCTAGGACCGAGTAATTCTTCTCTGCGGCATTTAATTTCCGAGAAATATACATCACAGGATGCAGAGTTCCAGAGTACTCTTGCATTAGTGCTGCTCCAATCCCGGTTGATGAAGCGTCACTACGAAGAATAAATGTCTTATCCTTAGAAGGCAATACTAGGATAGGTGAAGTAGAAAACATAGTTTTAACCTTATCCAAAGAGGATTGACATTCTTGAGTCCAATGGACTACATTAGGAGACCCTTTCTTTAGCAAGGAAGAAAGAGGTGACATAATGGAGGACAGATTCGGAATGAATCGTCCATAAAATTGTATTAGACCTAAGAGACTTCGCACTTGCTTTTTAGTCTTAGGAATAGAAATGTTAAGTATCTTACTTGTATTATGGTCTTCTGTTTTTAGGAACCCATGACCAACACGGTGTCCTAAGAAAGATATTTCGCTAAAACCAATACATGCTTTCGATGGTTTCGCTGTCAGGTTATGCTCGCGTAAGATAGACAATAGTTCATTTATCCCATTATAGTGATCATTCCAAGTATCACTGAAAAGACAGATGTCATCAAGATACGCAATGACATCTGAGCGATGAGATAGGATTCGACGCATCATGCGTACGAATGTTGCAGGGGTGTTAATAAGACCGAAAGGCATGAAATTCCATTGGAATAGACCCCTAGGCGTCGAAAAAGCAGTAAACGGTTTGGCGTGTTCAGATAATGGAACTTGCCAATATCCCTTAGACAAATCGAGTTTAGTAAAGAAATGAGAATTCGATAGTCTCGTAAGTAGCTCTTCTAGTAAAGGCATAGGTTCAGCATCAAATTTAGTCACTTGATTCAATTTGCGATAATCCACGCAAAGACGTATGTTATTGTCTTTTTTTCGTACAATAACCATCGGCGAAGAATATGCTGATGTGGATGGTTCAATAATTTTTAACTCTATCATCTCATCCAACTCTTTCTCTACCTGTGCTTGAAAATGTATCGGGATAGGATACGGTCTGACTCTTATAGGACTATGGTCAGTAAGAATAATGTCATGTTGAATGACATCAGTTTGACCAGGAATGTCAGTAAGGACATCCTGAAATTGTTCTAACATAGTAGAAACTTGTTTCTGCTCTCCTGGAGATAATTCTGGAGAAATTGCAACATCTTTCCATGATTCATTAGAGTGAAGAGGAATCATTGGAAAAGGTAAATTTACATCCGAGAAACTCGTTTCCTCATCCTGTATTACTGACAGAGATGAGTACTGTCCATGTTGGACTGGAAAATCGTCCGTTGCCTGGAAAACAGGTTGTAAATAATCAGGACGTTCATGGAATTCCGTGAGCATGTTGATGTGGAAGGTTTTACGCTTCCCGTCAATATCGACGATATAGTCAACATCGGAAACTTTTGATATTATATCGTACGGACCTTTCCAAGAAATAAGAAGTCTATTTTCCCTACAAGGTAGCAAGACAAATGCTTTGTCACCCGGACAAAGTTGTCGCAAGCATCTCTTTTTATTGGCAAATTCCCTTGCCTTCTGTTTCGCAAATTCAGAAGAAGCAGTTGCCAATTTGCATGCTTCAATAATCTTGTGTCTAAGTGCGATGACATATTCATAAGAGGATTTTGTGTCATCGACAATATTATCAGCAGTTATAAGATCATGAAGTAAGGACATAGGACCTCGCGGTTTCGCGCCAAAGACAAGTTCAAAGGGAGAAAATCCTGTATGTTCGTTGGCGACCTCTCTATATGCAAAGAGAGCCGCGGGTAAAACCCTATCCCAATCCTGAGGATGATCTTCTGTTATCTTACCTAGTAGGTTTTTCAGAGTTCTATTCAAACGTTCCACCATCCCATTGGACATAGGATGATAAATACTACTCAGCGATCTCTCTATCTTAAGAGTCGACATTACTTGAGACATGGTATCCGATATGAGTTGGGTACCATGGTCGGATAATATTTCTGCTGGAAACCCCAGACGAGAAAATATTAACCAAAGAGCATCTGCGACATCAGCAGTAGTTATGCTCTTTAGAGGAACAGCCTCCGGCCAACGTGTGCACATATCAACACACGTCAAAATAAATTGGTGTCCTCTAGCAGACTTTATCTTAAATGGACCAATGATGTCTATCGCCATTTTTTGAAATGGCCGAATGGGAATGTCTGCAGCCTGAATAGGTGCATCATGGCGTGGACCTCTGGATTTAATCTCTTGACATACTTTACAAGATCGACAATAGATTCGTATGTCCTTATTCACAGCAGGCCAAAAGAAAGATTGAAGAACTCTAGCTTTAGTACGGGAAAAACCCATATGTCCAGCACACTGCGAATCATGAGCGTGCTGTAAGATTTTAACTCTCATATTTTTAGGCACAAGGATTTGAGAATGAATGGACTTAGCGGAGTCTTGTACCATACGTACAAGTACGCCATTCCTCATCGTAATCCAAGATTTACGATTTGTATCCTTATTCGGATCACCTTTTGTTGCCAGAGTAAAGAATTTCTTTAGAGTAGGATCATCTTCCTGCTGTTTTATAAAGGAATCATGGGAAATCTCCAAGGAATCATCTTGGATCTGCGCATCATTATCTTCAGAATGTGAAGATTGCGGCATATTAAGAGCTTGAGCCCTAGTGATTACTGCATTAGCAGATTGCATATTAACATTTTCCCAATTAGAAATTTGTTGTGGAGTGCATTCTTTCACTCTATGAATGCGACCGATGATAAGATCAGCGATCGGATTCGGCAAGAGACATGCTTGCACCTCTCCTGTAAAGAAAGGCGTAGCAATATTGATAATGGCAGTGGAGTACTTCTCCAATGTGCCACCAAATGTTACACATTTGACTATATTGCCTGTAGCTCGAGACGGATTTACGAGTGATTGCCTCACTCCGATGGTAGTGCACCCCGAAACGAGAGGAATTGATACCGGGGTACCATCTATTAGGCCCCTATTAAAGACAAGAGCACCCCTTCCATTATGCGCGATTGACGCATGGAGCGCGGGAAGCGGGTGACCGCAGCTTAAAGTAGAAACTGTGGTTGGATCGAATAATGTTTTGCATTGCGAACACTGAGATGCTCTAGCAAAATCGAAAGCGGAATTTGCTACACTGTTGGAGTCTTTTTTATCATTATTCTGATTATCGGTGTCGTGGAACTCCTGTTGTGCAGAGTTAGCCTGGTAATACGATTTACCATGTCTTTTGTGTTGT
Source organism: Oreohelix idahoensis (assembly GCA_024509875.1). NCBI lineage: Eukaryota > Metazoa > Mollusca > Gastropoda > Stylommatophora > Oreohelicidae > Oreohelix > Oreohelix idahoensis. Next base: position 85,135 of record JAMPIV010015348.1, read on the forward strand.
GATCTACCTCGGTTATAATTGTCTCTATAATTATCATTTCCCTTGTTATAACCCCTATTTGGGTTTGAATCATAACATTCATGATCATAATCATCACGCTCATTATATTGAGTATCCCTGTAATATTGTTTCTTTTGTCTCCATGAAGCACTTGGGTAGTTCCTATAGCTACTCCCTTTCCGAGAATTTCTAAAATTATGGGTACCCCTCGCGTGTCGAGGACTATCAGCCCGATTCCAGTTCTTCAAAGAAGAACTCTGATTTGAGTGGTTATCTTGGTTTTGATACTTATTCCAATTAACCTTTTTATCAAATTTATTTTTAGATCCTTGGAATTTGTGTGAGTAATTCTGATTATATTCTGTTGCCGAAGCAACTGGCATACACTCTTTAATGTTAGAGTTACTAAGAATCATGTCAGGGTGTGCCGTGGCATACTGGTCACACTATTCTTCCATTTGCTTTAATGTACTAGGTTTACGCTCATGCAAGAACTCTAGGAATGATTTATTTATCGAAGACATGACCTTGTCTCTTAGCAATAAATCCGTAAGTCCATCAAATGTTTTCTCTGTTTTGGATAATTCAATCCATCGTGAAAGTGTAATTCGTGCTTTTGAGATGAATTCTGAGAATTCTACACCTTCCTCAGGTCTCATTGTTTTAAACAAAAGACGATAACCTTCCTCAGACAGCTGATATCTCTTTATCAAAGCTGCCCTAACAGCATCATAATTATCCTTGTCGGCCTCTTCAACAAAATATAACTTGCTCAGAGAGTCCCCTTTTAGATTTTCAGACAACTGATTCACATACTGTGATTTGTCAACATTATGAGCTCGACAAGCACGTTCAAATCTATCAAGCCAAAATGCTATATCATCACTGGCAGAGTTGAACGCTGGTACCTTGACCTTGTACACAAAGGGTTTACCATTACCACTAGATGCCTGATTAACATTACTCATACTTGTCAATTTTAATTTCTCTAACTCAAATTCATGTTCTCTTATTGCTTTTCTCTCTTCAGCTTCTCTATCTAATCTTTTCTGTTCTGCAGCAGCTTCTAATTTCTTCTGTTCTGCAGCAACGTCTAATTTCTTCTGTTCAGCTGCAGCAGCAGCATCTAATTTCTTCTGTTCTGCATCAAATCTCCTTTCCTCCACTTGCATCTGCAATTTCTTTAGTTCAGCAGCAGTATCAGCTTCTTTTTCTAATCTTTTTTCTTCAGCTAGAGCTTTTCTCTCTTCAGCAGCAGCAGCAGCAGCTTTTCTCTCTTCAGCAGCAGCAGCAGCTTCTAATTTTTTTCTTCTATTTGAAGTTTTCTCTCCTCAGCCGCAGCTTTTTTTTCCCCAGCAGCAGCTTTTTTCTCTTCAGCAGCTAATGCTTTGTCATATTGAGCAACAGCCCATTCTTCTAAGTCTTTCCCAGTCTTATCAAGAGATTTTCCTTGTGCAATAAAGTAATCTAATGTAGACATTTTGTCTTCTTAAATCAGAAACCTGAAAAAGTAAATAAATTACCTTATTTCACTTTAATGGGAGACAAGTCTATACCATAGACTTAGTCTTAGTGAAAAACTTGTATGGTTTATAATAACCAATGATAACTTGAGTACCTGTGGACAACAATAACTGTATCTCAAATACTGTGGGAGACAAGCCTTACAAAGGTCTTGTATACCTTAATATAATCAATGATCACTTGAGTACCTGTGGAAATTAATCATGAAGTACTGATCTGTACTATACTATAAGTGTATACTACTATACCTCCTATGTCATATGTCAACTAAAGACATTACAAAGGACAAACAAGAAAAGACAATATGAATACATTTGCAGAGATCAAATCAAATTAAAATAGGAGAAATGAAAAAAAATGATCACAGAATCTGTGATGATAACTGCAATAAGATAACAAGACAAATAACGCCACAGTGTATAAACATAAGGGTGTAAAAAACTGAAATGAAAGGAAAGATGAGACCTACAATTATACAAACAAATCAAACAAAAATAAAGAACAGGAAAAAATGTTACAAATACAAATATGAACACAGTCGTCACAACTAACCAAATATTTGCAAACTATGTTGCATGCAAATTTCAATTAAGAAATTGCTCCCTATAGAACGCCAGAACAAGACCAATATCACTCGGTATTTCCTGTTCTAGTCACCTCCCATCCAGGCCCGCAACATATAAACACCTACACATATAAACAAATAACATGTAAACATAAATAGCATATAGCATACAATATAATTTATATCATGAATGGAATGTGTTGCAGGTATAGTGTTGCAAAGCAGGCACAGTTTATTTTAATACTAATAACTTGCCACTTTATTCAGTAACAGATTTAATTTTAAACTATTACACAGTTCAATTTTTTTTTTCGTTGAGCATATGAAGATCCAACGATGAAATATGCACTTTATGTTCAACAACACTGTGATTCTTCTGTACGTTGAGAAATGTCAACAATACTGCTCCAGATATTTTCTACACTTGATACAACTGTCCTGTGTAATACCGTCTGTACAGCGAAAAACTGCCAACAAGCGCTGACCTAGGTACAGCATCCTATCGGTAATACAGGTCAAGCTGACATCGACTGTATAACTGTCCTACTGGTGTTGATGTGGTCAAACAACTGTTCTTTCAACTGTAAACTGTGATTCTCAACACAAGACTGCGTAGGCTGGACCCAGGAATCTGGCTCACCACTGTAAAGTTTCACTTTCCACTCTGTAAAGTGTCAGTCTTTAAAGAAGTGTGGTGTGTTGTTGAGATCAGGCATGCTCCAGTCTACCCAGCGGTAAATGGGTAACTCACCCTAGTCCTGAGTTAGGGAAGGCAAAGGCGGCTGTCAACAGTAGTTTCCCTCTAAGGCTCCAGGGGAAGCAGGCCCTAAATTTGGTCACTTCAACCGACGCAGGATGGTGTATGTATGGAGTAGAAGTGTAGAGTGTGATTAACGCGAATGGTGTACTGTTCGTGTGCTGACCAAGATAATCACTCATACACTTGTGTCTACAAGGCACCAATGCAGACTGTTGGGATCTTTGTTTACACAATTTATTCAGACGTACACACTGGGACATAACGAGTACATCATGGGTATGTTGACACAACAATTTGTAGGCATACATAGTAGATCCGAAGTCATGACACATTCATAAATAATGGGTAGTACATCAAAAGTTCAATGTCATGATACATTATGGCCGCATCCCCTATCTGACTAAACGCGTCAGTGAAGGCGGATCGGTAAATAACTAAAGTTGCTTGACGTCCATAGTTTGTAGCATATTATGAAACCACGAAAAGGGGGTTTCTATCAAGATTGAGATCTCCTTGTCACTGTCCGAGTAATAAGATACATGCCCCGTTCTTTGGACAGTGATAAAAAAATATGATGACAGGAATATAACATGGCCGCCTTCCTGAGTTGTCGTTCACTCACTCATAGGAAGGTATATAAAAGCCAAAGTTACTTTATAATGTGTATAGGAATAATTTCATAAAGTTTTCCATACAGCTCTACAGTAATCAAGTTAATTCACGTAGACATCACTGCTGTAGGAAAGCCTGTCATCTTCGTCGATACAAAACACGACCCTAGCGATACGAAGCACAATGTTCCATCTAGGTCTAACCGACATGAGATCATCAAAATAGGGTCTGGCAATACATGGAGTCCAAATTATACATTGTACCGTACCTTAGGAGAGTCTCTAACACAAACTCTAGTAGAGACACAATCTCCTATAGAAGAAAACCATTTCATAAATCATTTTTCCTTAAGAATCTACCAGCCCTTTGAAAATGCGTACCCGCCATTATCACGGTACATCGGAACTCATCACGACTTGACAAGACAACTCATACTTCCGCCAGAGCGGAATAACAAGAATCTAGTCCCGCCTACCCATCCAAAATATACAATATAGGACTGATTCTACTTGTACTAATAATATGTAATACATATGAATTCAGGCCATAAACATAATAAGCAAATTAATCTATTTTCTGGCCCTAAAAAATAAGTACAAACATAAGAGCAATATCCATGCGCCGGATCAATATCAAGAACGATTACTCCTATAATCAAAAGTGTGAATCAAACATGGATTACCTCGCTTTACAATAGACAGCATTTTCATACACACATGAATGACTGTCTATATCTTTTCCATATTAAATAGCCATATCGATTTTTGTAATATGTGCGTCAAAATATGTACGCAACAGACAGGATATCACTTTGTCTTACATTAGTGGTGGTCCTGAAGGCTTCTGACTTATGGTTTGCTGTCCTCACATAATTTCTGCAAAACTTTTAGAAGCTCTGAATAGCATGAATCAAAGGTGCTGGAATGTTCTTCCTTGCCAAACATTCCCAAAGTTTGCTCCAGGGTACCCTGTAAAACGCATTTTCCAGATCTATGAAACTAAGATGGATCTAACTGTCATACTCAAGGGCCTTTTCACTCAGCTGTCTGAGTGTGACGATTAGGTCGTGAGTACTTCAGTTAGCTCGGAATCCGCACTGGACCTTATCCAATTGTGGCTCAGCTAGGCGTCGGAGTCTCTGCTTTAGGATTCTAGAGTAGATTTTACCAGGGACACTGAGAAGAGATATGCCTCTATGGTTTCAACATTGTCGATTGTCAACCTTATTGAAAATCGGTGTTATAATGGTGTTATGGTGGCAAACTCCCATTCCTTTAATATAGTCTTGTTGCACCACACTGCCCGTAGGACCCGTAATGTGTGTATATATATATATATATATATATATATATATATATATATATATATATATATATATATATATATATATATGTGTGTGTGTGTGTGTGTTTGTGTGTGTGTGTGACATAACAAATTGCACAAGATAATTCGTTAACTTGAGGTAATGTTCATTCCAGTCCTTACCATCATCTTACAGTGTTAATATCATCCTTCTATGGCCACTGCTTTGCACAATGCCCCTATATACATAAGTGGAAGTGAACCTATGTCTGTGAGACTAATTGTGTCCTCACTGACGCTTGAATCATCCACACCTTCTAGAGATTCCCCCTGTGGTGACACTTGTTGAGAATCCAGCATTGCACACTAAGCTCGGAGAAGTCACTTGAGCCCCAGGCGTAATTCTTTGGCCTTGACTTGGTTGACTGCATGCCGAAGGATCTCACTGTCGACCCAGTGATAGGCAGAGCAAGCTAATACATGACTTCGTGCAGAACGTGATAATGCCTTGGGAGAACCAGAGTATTTATTTTAACTCTGATTAGTTGGAGAGCCCTTTGGATGGCGAGGAATACACAGTATACCACGTACTTCTTACTCCTAGCTTAGAACTATATGTAACAATCTTTTAAATGCAAGCCAAGTTGAAAAAGCTGGAGCTCATGACTTCAACTCAGCTCGTTTTGGAATGGCAGAAAAGCCACAGGCAAAGCCTAGATCTACAGTGTAGATAATACCAAGGAGTCTTCAACTTTGAATTGGCTGCTAAAGAACGAGAAGCTCAGCAGCCCTAGTTAAACAACAACAGTGTTAATATTATTTATTTGGGGTGGGGGTAATTTCTTGAGATATGCTTTTAACTGGTGAATAAGCTCCTGGTATCCGTAGACATCATTATGATGGTTCACTGGATTTTGAGTTATGTACACAGTTTGTGGTGAATATGGTTCCTGGTCTAAAGACACAATGTTGTGACCATGTAGCAGTCGTGGTCCCTGGATTTGAATAGGTTTCACTTCTGGTTCTAAGATACAATACTGAGGTGAAGCCTGGTATTATATCGTGGTACACTCACAAACAGAAACCTGAAACAAAACAAGCCCAGTGTATGTTACTTGTTCAGTGAAGGTTCCACCTCTTCTAATAATTAACTATAGTTATCAGAATGATTATATTTTGACACACTGTCTGAAAGTAATTGTGTCCATTAAGGTGAGTACGTCTTTGTCGTGTTTATAATACAATGTCATGGAGTCATAGAGTATGTCAGGGTAAGTATGTCATACAGGATTTTATACATTATTACTACATTTATCATATAGACAAAAGATGCACCGTGAATACAGAAAGGCAAACTTTTTGTATTCATCATTTAAAGCTAGCTCTGAAAAGGGCTGATAGTTCTTTTGGCTAGTCAATACCAGTCATAACAAGTGTCACGGCGCTATTTTGCAGAGACGAAAAATCAGACTGGCTACACTGAGTTTTAGCAACATTGGGATAACTACCCGCAAGTCATGTGATTAGCGAAAGCGTGAATTATTAGGCGCCAAGAAAGCATTCTTCTTCTAGCCGCGTCCGAGTGAAGACGTACCTAGTTTTCCCCTTGCCAACATTCTTGCTGATAAGTGTGCCATGAGAGGTGTATTCTAAGTTTTTTGCCTTATTGCGGATTAAGTGGACCATATTGTGTAATTCTAGATTTGTGTATTATCTAGTAGCAGGGTCTACATACCGCAGATTATGAGTTGTCACTGAGCTAAAGGTATTTCGTTGTCATAGATTTTTTGGACCGCCATAGTGAGCGGTAATCAGTACAGGGCTTGTACAGTGCCGTCATATCGTGTTGTATGAGGCTATTAGATAAATTATTCTAGGCAAGTTTCTCTGGCATTGATATATGTATTTCATACGTTTGTTAGCCGTTTGTGTCTATACTGTGTGCGTTTACTCATTAAAGGGAAAGACTTGTACAAGGTGTTGATTCCTTGTGCCAGCCATTATTGTTGTGGTCGTCTTCTAGAGGAGCAAACCTGTTGTTATTATCAGTTCTAGTAATATTGTTATAAATCCACAGCATATAGTTTGGTCCTGACAACTGTTTACGATATCGACTATATTGGACAGCTAAGGGCTGTATCCGGCTTTTGGGAGCCAAGATGCCTTAGTGCCTATATTTTCAGTATAAAGGCTAGACGTTATGAACACAGATAGACAGATAGTGAAAATAGCGTTATGTTTACGCCTTCAGTGGCAATGTTCATGCCGGTGTGTTATGGTTAGATATTGTGCAGTGAGCTATTACGGTCGGGTGAACTCGCTAACGGTGGTTGACCTAGTTAAGAAACAGGTCACAGCGTCACATTGAAAAAATTGCATTTTTCTGTTCAGGGAACATTTATCAGTAATTGTGTTTGACACTGTGTTGCAAGATAATTTTGGTGCTTGGATGGAAAGTAGTGTTAGAAGATGTGTCAAAAAGTAATAGAATAAAGATGCAGCTGGCTTCTGGCAGTACAGTTTGAGGTATTGAAAGGTATACTTTGTGGCTTAGTGATAGTGATCCAGTTGGAGCAGCGGAGATTAAAGTGCTAATGTTGTTTGGTATAGATTGGCCCAAGTGGCTACTGGTGTCAGGCGGGATATAGATTGTCAAGTTTGGTATAGTGTGGCCCAAGTGTCACACTGTGTCAGGAGGGAAATTAGATTGTCGAAATTGGTGGATTGTGAGAAGTTCAGCAGTGGCAGAGGTATCTCAGGTTATGTGGAACTCCTCTGGTCTAGATCTGTGTGAGCATGTAGCCGATCAGCTGTAGTGCCATTGCTCGTAATGACCATACTTACCTGGGGAACTTTATTTCCTGCGTTCCTTCGAAGTTCTGTCGTTTTCAAGCCTTAGTGATGTGCCGTTCCAGTGGAGCCTTCTCATGCTCTGTCGTGACCCTGGAAAGTTACTGCACTGAAGAGGGGAGCATGCTGATCTGAGTGGTTCTGGAACACTCTGTCCTGAAGTCTACTGGATTCCTGAAGCGTTGTAACGAAGCGAATTTTGCTTATAGTCATATATCATAGTGCCAAAAGACAGTAACGTTATAATTTGGCACATAGACTTGTGAAGCTGGTTGGTTAGCTGCACTTTCGTGGGAATATACAGGTGTTATTCTTATGGTGGACAGTTCATAGAGAATACTGAGAAGAACTTTGTTGAACTTTTCAAGTGTGTGGAGTCTCGTTTGTTCTGTCTTCTTCTTCATCATCGGTGCTGAGAAGCTACTTGGACAAGCGTCGCTGGTCCATCAGTTAAGTTTTTGTTTGTAAATCTTTGTATGATTTGTTATATTTATGTTCTTGTTTTTCCTCTAAATTCTGTTTTTCTTTCTTTACAAGTCCCTTTTCTGTCTTTCCACCTGATACTACTTATCTTTTCGTCTGGTCCTCTAGAGCAGTGTGACAGTTTTGTCGGGGTCGTTACAGATTAGCAACAAGTTTTGTTCTGCTCTACGTCTGTTTCTTGTGGTGTGCTTATTGGTTTGTTGTTGTTTTTCTTTCCTTTTGTTTTGCTCTTCTTCTTCGCTTTCTTTGTAGAAACTTAGTCTGTATCTTTATATGGTGTTAGTTAGTTAAGTGGGATCTATATATACATGTTGTAAGGGTGGTTCAAGATTTGACAGGATAAATTCGGTACGCACGAAAGGAAAAGGGGAGATGAATTAGTTGTATTACTAGGATCATTAAGCAAGGAATGGTTTCGTCTATAAGTGTCATTCTGAGCTCATGTAACCATCGGTGATCATAAATTGTAATTGGGAACTGCTACGAAAGCGGGGATAGCTAAACACCTTTTGCCCATTCGGTCACTCCTGAAAAAATAGAAACGACCAGCGAAAAGTCTGTGCTTGGCTCACTAAGATTTTTAAAAAGATGAAAACCATTCATAAAGAGTGTTTACTAGTTTAATATGGGATCTGGCATTGGCAAGGTGTTTTGGAGTGTACTTTCGGCTGGCAGTTGACAAAATTAGATACCCGCGAGTGTTCAGAAACGACAGATTTTGCTTTGTTGGTGAACTTACTGTCTTATTATTTACGGGGGCTAGAGGTGACGTGATATTCGCGGTACGTTAATAAACAGGAGGAAAGGTTCCACGGAGCCAAGTGTTTAATCACCAGTACTTTTCAGTAGAATTCAGTCTTTGAACTTCTGAACCGGCTTTCCTACCTTACATTCAGACCTTTCTAAATCAACTGAAGCGACGTACTTTTCGCATCTATTGCATCTTGACGCTGCCTGTTAGTAAAACCAACAAACCTTCTCAGCTCTCGAACAGTGATTTCAAATAAGCTTGTACTGGGTATCAAACTCTTTCATCCTGTCGATTAGTTTTCATATTTCTTTTATTTCATTTTATTCTTCTTTTTGCACAGAGCTAGCATCAGTTTTACTAACACGAATTATCAATTTAGCAGATACATTTTGATACATATGTGCCGTATATTAAATATTGCTGTTCAGACGATTATATTACATCCTTTCAATTTGTGACCGGGAGCTCCACACATCGTAGGTACGCCACTTGCTCACAATCTTTAAATTTTAAGGCCTATCTACAACAACATACCCTAGACAAGCTGGAAGCCAAGAACCAGCTACTTGATGATTTAAAGAAGAACTCGGGGGGGGGGGGGGGGGGGAGAAGATCTACTCCTAATTCTACCCTATCAATATTGGGAGCAGCAAGCCGATGATCGTTTGATCGAAAGATTTATTTCATCTTTATTTGCTACAGACGTTCTCATGCAATCGTGCTTCGTTCCAGTTCTGCAAAATGGCGCACGTGTCGTCTGCTAGCTTATGAGAAGGCCATAATACAAGTTCGCTTTGCAGTCCTTTATCTGTTCGAGTATTGAAAGAGCAGTTGTTCAAGAATATTATACCTGCTGCATCCTGATGCATGAAAGCATCAAATTTTCTGCCGAAGAAGGCGTATTTTTATGACAACGGTGAATCAAGTGGATTCTGAAACGTGTCAGCTGTTGCAGCGTTGCTAGACCTAGTGAGCGGTCTTTTGTGTCCAGTTCGCATCGGTGCTGGGAGGAACGGACATTGAAACTGGGAGGATTTTGAGGCCTGGCAATCAGATAAGTCACGTTTATGTTTCAAACGGCGTGTGACTGAATTATCTTTGTTTGCCTGTGCTATTTTTTCAGATTTATGTTGCATGTTTTAATGTAGTGGTGTATTTAATCTACATGTTTTAATGTAGTGGTGTATTTTATTAAATGAGATTGCAAATCGCATATTTTAATGGCCCATCAGTTTATATCCATTCGATGTAGTATTTACTACAGTTTGTAACAGGTGAAGAACCGACTCCAGTTACCCAACATGAGTTCTATTCTTGAAATGTGTGCCTTGATAACGTAAAAACTGCGCATTGTTCATCATAAAACATCGGTGTTGAGCGGAAAATTGAAGTCATGCATTCGTGAAGAAAAACTGTTAGTCTTAACCGAAATATTAATAGAAACTTAATGATATGCAGTATTCATATAAAGAAATACACTCTGTTCTGAAATTAAAGTGTATTGTACATGATAGAAATCCCTAATGAAAACTCGTTTTACAAGGCACGTTCATTGTTAATAGACATTACAAGAAATAAACGTCACTAGCGATGCCAGATTATGAGTTCGTAAGTACATTGCTTATTTATTTTGACTCACAATAAATGAAATTGTTACTGTTATTGTTGAACAGAATCGACATCATTGCAACTCCAGGCAAACTCATAGGTGCACAGCCTACTTCAGTATATGCCGAAGAGTGTGAATGCTAACTGTTCCAGTAGCTTGCTGGTTGTATACACGACGGATGCATCCTCTCATTCGTCCATCTCTGTTAGCCTTACGTTTCATGCCAAATTCCAACAGTCTTAAACTTGATCATTCATCTATTGCAGTGTCATTCTCTATCAGGCGATCATTAATTGTTAACAGTAATCTCCCTTATCTCAATACTACATACCCATGCATAACTAGGACAGTATATCCACACCAGCTCATGTAGACTCGAAGCTTATATGAATGTTTTCCATTCATGCCGCAATCTACCACTTTGAACCTTTCGAAGCATGGCTGAGAGTCTGACTCAATAACTGCCTTTGTTAATGAAGTTTCAGTTATCCACCTTAAGGCTGCAGTAACAGTCTCGATCTCCATTCTCATGCTGGAAGTTGTTATCTTTGTAAGCCCCGCTATGTTCGGCAACGATTCTGTCATGTACCATAGCAAAGAAGCCACTACCCGATTTCTCACCACGGATCACAGACCCATCTGCATACACAATGGCATCATTATCTTCGGCATGATCATGTATCAGTTGATTAATTTCCAGTTCTGCTTTGCCATTGTCCAAGTTCTACACTCTCTGCTAAGGATGATGATTACTTGCTGGTAGGTAATCCAGTTCTAATCTGACATACTCCACTCTTTCCCTTTGAATATATTTTCAAATGTGACTACTTGTTTGATCGTTGTCTCTGCCTGTGCCATCCATGATATCCGTCTTCTTATTCTTGCTCCCTTAATATCAGCTACGTTTCCATGCAGGGGTGCCGTTTGTCTGTGGTTACTTGCATATAGGCTGTTGCTTATGCCATTGCAAATCTGCATCTAATTGACAGCACTCCAAGCATGTACCTCATTGTCACAATTGGGGTATCTCGCGTACAGCTCAAAACTATACGCATCCCTTCATTTTGAATGTGTTCTAATCGTTCACATTGTGTAACTGACAGCGTAAGTATTCCCAGTCCATACTCAATGACCGATATGACTAGTTGTTGATAAAGAAGAAATAGTAATCTCTGCTCCAGACGCGCAGCGGCCATTATTATCAAGGCTGCCAGACCTCTCCTGCATTTCTGTGTGATTTGTTCAACATGGCACTTATACTAGAGCCCGCTATCGAATGTCTTCTTTTTTTTTGATCCTTAGCCGCCGACCGTCAAAGCAGTCAGTGGGCATCACGCCTAGTGGCGTCTTGTAGGGCAACAACAAATTGATTCCACTTTGCTCGGTCGGTGGCCATCCTTCGTACAGTGCCCCAACTCTGGTTCATTCTTTGCATCTCAGCCTCCACAGTCCTCCGCCAGTTTGTTTTTGGTCGGCCTCTCTATCATTTTCCTTCGGGGTCCAAAGCATAGCTGTTCTTGTGATGACATCGGGGTCTTTTCTGAGGACATGAATGTAACTCCAAGGTATTTCAGCGTTTCGTGCCTTTCAATGTTTTGTCTATTGAGTGTAATACTTGGGAGGTCTGTTTTCGCAATGGAGTTGTTCAAGGAGCACCATATCAAGCAGGCTTTGTTGGGATTGACTTTAGAGCCAGTTTCCTCGCACCATTTAGACACCGCCTGTAGTGTCCCATGTATGCTATTGACCATTTCTTGTCGGTCAGAGCTAGTTCTGTAAATGAGTATATCATCAGCAAAAGCCAATGTTCATCTCAACCCAGCTTATTGAATGATGGCTACTTTTGCTATATCTATATATATATATATATATATATATATATATATATATATATATATATATATATATATATATATATATATTAACCAGCTCCGGCGATAATGGGAACCCTGTTGTAGTCCCGGGCAAATGAGCATTGAGTCTGATGTCCATGTTCCCACGCGAAATGCCACTGATCTCTCAGTTAAGGCAGCTGCTATTCATCTTGTAAGCCAAGGGTTAACATTGCAAGTTATTACACAGTTTATTAATATTGCAAAGTTCACACTGTTATAAACATCCTCTAGGTCAGCGGTTTTCAGTCTTTTTGAGTCCATGGCTCCCCTGACCAACAACATTCTTTCTGCGGCTCCCCTGTGGGTTAACTGGTAAAAACTCTAGCGATGTTTCGACATTTAGCCTAACTTTTTTTTTAGCAGGAGAGCTTTGGAAAGGCTTTTAAACAATGTAATTTTTAAATGTAATTTAAAAAAAAAATGCAATTGGACAATCAGTGAAAAAATTACACGTACAAGAAAAAATACACACAAATTGCACTTTGAAAACTCGTACTATAAAAAAAACAGCACAGTTAAAGTAGTTTCTTTCTAACTGTTTTTTATATTTTTGTCTGAAAATCATTCACTGATATACTGCACTCATCATTCAATCTCCATAACAATAAACTTGTACAGTAAAACTAAAAAAAAAAAATAATAATAATATGATGAATAAAGTACTAGTCACCTCAGTGTTAAACTGTCACCGTGAGGTTTGGTAGGATAATAATTTGGTTTTCTTGAAACATGGGTGCATAAAAAATGGTTTGGGAAATTTAAATAGTTTGGGAAAAGGGCTATTTGTTCTAGAGATGGGAGATAAAATGTGGTATAGTAATAATTAGAGGGAAAGGGAGAGAACCCTTAAAATCAAAGCTATTGAAAATAAGGCTAGCTTACACTTACATTGTTTCTACGAGTACACAGTTAGGGTTTGAGAAATTTACATTTCAGGACGATTTTAGTAGGCATTAAGAAGGGAAAGTAACAATTTAGTCAAAACTTCAAAGGGAGACCACAATTAACTTACGCCCCTTACAGGTTTTGTGCGTTGGGGACATTAACGAACGCACGAGAAAAAATGAGTAAACAGTTAATTGAGAACAGCTCATTAAGCGGCATAGGGTGAGCTTGGCGGACCAATCAGATGACTCGAAAACAAGATCGGATGATGAGACAATGAATTGAAGGACAAAAGAAATTAGTCCTGGCTGAAACTTCGAGGTGGCAAGACATGAAATTAGCCGGGCTCTCAAGAAACGAACCTGTGGGTGACAGTTGTTCGTGATGAATCAAATAGATAACTTTAATATGATTAGCGGTAGCAATTCGAGGATAATAGACTGAACTGTGTTATAAGTCTAGGGCTAGAGTAGAGGTGATAGTAGGGACGTGATAAGTATTTTGGAATTCTTTGACTCTGGTAAGATTGACTTTTATATTCTTATGCCTAACCAAGATGAAAAGAAGAACCTAATGAAATTTTAGTCAACATGGTGTCTAAAACAATGCTGCTTACATTTAAGGGAGCTGTCAACAAGAAAGAACATTGAAGACGAACGTTATATTGTCTGAATTATATGAATAGAGAGAGGTTTTTTTCAGACATACTGTTAATATATTACTTGAGGGTAATGCTGCTTACATCTAAGGGAGCTGACAACAACAGAGAACATTACAGTAGATGCTTGGCTAAGACAAAGTGGTTAACTTTGGTCGAGTAAGCAGACAGGGAATGCAATTATGTTTGGTATCTATAACAAGAGATGCATTGCCATGGCCAAGTGTAAATAAACAAGGGATTTGAATTACATCGACTCTCATGTCAGCGTAAGTATCGAGGCTGCCACAGGAGTATTTGACATTGGTTGATATATTTGTTCCAGGTATAAATATTGATATAAGAATGATGTACTTGAGGGGGTCAAAGTTGACTCAGTTGAGATAGAAGAGAAATAAGAATCCGAGGATTTTGAGAGACTATTGTAAACAATCCTGAGAGAAATAGATCCGGAGGAGAAAGAATTTAAGCAAGGCATGCACATAAACTAGTAGGAGAGCCATAGGAGATGCAATATAAATACTCTGAAATAGTTGATAAAACAGTAGAAAAATCCTAACAACATTTGAAGGGGAGAAATTTTGTATGGTGAATTATTGATGGAAGTTCATGGATCTTAACTTATGTAAATAAAACAGTTTTATGTTGAATTACCTCACTTTAGTTGCCTTGATATGTGGAAGGTTGAAGGGTAGAAGTATGAGTAAGGGGTAAGCACATGTTCTCAGGGAAGAAAAGCCACTATTACGAATCAGTCGCTAATTAACAACGAGGATGGAAGAACGAAGCCTGGTAAAAAGTAAGACGAACCACATCTCATCCAAGAACATACACCTCTGGCGGAAAAGGGCCAGTATGAGAGATAGTCTCACTTGGAAGATAAGCAGAAGAACTGGACAGACAAGTTAAATAGGTTTAAACTAGGCCTGCCTCAGTCACCTAGTAGAAAGCTATTAATAGAAGACCAGTTCTCAACGGTCACAAAACTTAACCTTGCTTGTTGTTACACAGCTTGTCAAATCTTGGCACCAATTGAGATACAGCTATCCTCATTTCCTTCTCCACATCAAGTCTTGATCTGAACTTGGTTTTTACGACAGCCACTGCTAAAAAACCAGCACTGCAGAGATCGGAGGTTGCAAAAGGAATTAATATCTTCAGTGCTCTCTTGATCAAATTATATCAAACTACCAAAGATTAATAGAAAATTTCCAGCTACAATAAAATCAACACACGCTCTCTCTTTCATGTGGCCACCTCTCACACTCTTAACTATTTTGTATTTCTTCCATTGGGTCCGTGGTATCCGTTGGTACATTTATTCCATAAATATAATCCATATTTTACTGTTGATTAGTGTATCACTCTTAGCTGTCGAGAACACAAATTTAGCTCCAGTACCCCCCCCCCCCCCCCAAAAAAAAACTAATGAGGTGAACGCCGAATACGTCAAGGTCCACGATTAATCCGTGAAATAATATAAATCATAAAGGGTTGTCTTCACTGTGCTAAAACAGCTAGCACTGTTCCTGCGATGTGTGCACAGGGGAATGTGATTCTAAATACATGAACTACAACTGAATAATTTCGTTGCGACAACTCTTGCAGTGTTGAGGCGGGTGGGTAAAACAAACTTGTTTCTCGCTCAGCTGGAACGTCTATTTGGATATAGGGTTTACTACAAATATCTAATACGTGAGCGTCCTCGGTGTTTACCGTTTTAAGAGAGGGGAACGCTTCTAGAAAATGTGGAAAAATCCGTTTGTTGCAAATGTTACAAATGATGATAATGGATTTTCTATTTGCCGACTCTTTGTCAGAGTGCCAGTCCTGCACAGTGTATATTTTAGTACTCCACTTGGATTACTACTGTCAGGTGTTGGGAAAATAATAATAATGTTTCCAGGTATACGCCATTGTTGGCTGATAAAAATAGGATCCTGGATTTGGTAAATCCAGTATTATAAGTTACAGTCATACAGTATCTTCGGCTAGTACAGTCTTAACCATGGAAATGGAAAAGAAAAAGAAAAATCCGCTGGTTCGTAACCTTGGGATAAGGTCTGCTAAAAATACAAGAAACATTTTATGGGAAAATGCTACCACTCTATGTAAATATAAATATGTACAGACGGGGACACGATAGTCTCTCCTTCGCTCGGTCAAATCCTGACGAATTTAAAAGATACACGTTGTTTTTCCCCCACACCTTAACACAGACACCGCAGGCCACGGAGGTGGGTTGGACTGAGTCAATGAAGACTCTCCCGCCCCTTTTCCCAGCTGGCAGTCACACGCACAGTATGTTATTTATTATTTTCTTATCACAATGCGCCACGTACACATTATCACTTATCATTTAGTATCTAGTAAATTGTTGGTGTCTGTTAATTTATCGAATAGCATTTAAACAAATAATAGACGCTGTAATAACAATAATTTAAAAATAAGGTATAAACAGGATATATTTCCCTCCCACTATCAGTCGTTTAACCTTTAAGTCCGGTTTGGTTAACCGCCTTGTTTATCTCTCTCTTTTGGAGAGTTTAGTGACGAGTCGGTCTACACTGTAAATACAACTTAACGTCTCGTCTCAGCTAGGGAGAGGTCGGGAACGTAGTCTATTATTTTAATTGAATATCTGGTTATGGAAATCGCTACGCGTTATTTTATTTTATTCGTCTTACTAACAAGAAAAAGATCTAAGTGAAGTATTTAACTGTATGTTTAAAGTATTTAAGTGTTTAACTTTAAATGTTATCACTGTAAAATACTTCTAACACTTAGCACTATTTATCAGAAATACTGAATTAAATCTCCACGAATCACTTATAACAATCTGTTAAGGACATATCTTATCTAGGGGAAGTGAATCTTTAGATGCTTGTTGTACAAGTGGATTTTTGGGTTACGACGCTTGAATGCTTGATAAGCTGTGATGATTTATTTAAAATATCTTCTCGTAGTTTCGAGAGACAGCGAGTATAGAAGGCGTGGTGAACGCTGGTCATCTCAAGTGCTGAGATGAATTTATTCTGAATTGTTTTGAGCTGTGGGTGATTAGCTCTCGCGGTGAGTCCGCGTATGTGTTAGTGACTGAGTTGTGGGAGAACAAGTGATTCTCGTGAGAGTTCGCTCTGGGCGTTGACCGAGGTGGTCAGCTGTGTTTTTCAGTGTGTGTGCCTGCGCAGAATACTGGGAAGATGTTAGCGATGTTTTTCCGCAGTATGCACAAGTGGATTTATGAATGATATTTTTGCCATTATTTCGTACGAGTGAATATTTATTAACGCGCTATGATGAGGCCATATTTATGACTGCAGTGTACGCAGTCCCTATTGAAGTGAGTTAATGGATTTTGAAACATTATGATAGGCCATTTTATTGCAAACTGCCGTGTGCTCAGTCTTGTGAGTACTTTTGCAGATGTGAGGACATTATGATAGACCATATTATTGCAACTGCCGTGTGCGCAGTCTTGTGAGTATTTTTGAGATGTGAGGACATTATGATAGGCCGCATTATTGTAAACTGCCGGGAGTGCAGTCTATTGTGTATTAACTGCAGTGTGGATTTTGTGAAGCTATTATAAAGCTATTATGAGGCCAGGATTTGTACAGGCCATATTGTGTATTAACTGCAAAGTGAATATTTTGTAATGCTATTATAAAGCTATTTCCAGGCCGGGAGTTGTACAGGACTTTATTTAGAACTTACCTGATGTATCTGATTTGATGTAAACTGTATTCGTCTATGTCAACGTGACTGTGTTGTGGCGTAAATAAACTGTTTGAAAACGTCACCCGTTGTTTCAACGCTCCATGACTTCTACGTGCGTTACAGTGGTGTGAGTGACTGGACCAACACACACCCACTTCAACCATTCTAGACACAGTGACAGTTAGTTGGTAACACAATTATAAATAGCCCTGTGTGGGCGTGAATCTCATGAGGCAAGAAATCTCGACTTCTGTAATTAGCCTGGGTGGCCACTACCTACACCACTTCTACAGCCTTAACAACAATTAGATGCAACACAATCCAAAAGAAATGGTTTAAGGCTGCGCACTAGATTCTTCTCAAATTCTGAGTAACGACTGATAGTTGGGTTATAGAAACTGCAGTATATATATATATATATATATATATATATATATATATATATATATATATATATATATATATATATATATATATATATATATATATATATATATATACTTACTTACTTACTTAGTCGTTCCCCTTCTACCGTGAGGTGTAGAGGTTTGGAAGAGAGAGCGCCAGACCATTCTATCAGCTGTCTTCTTCCTGGCCTGGTTCCATTCTAGTCCTCGGTCCTTCAAAGATTGTCTAATGTTGTCCTCCCAGCAAACTCTGGGTCGTCCTGGAGGTCTGGATCCCTGGTTCTTTGTTTCCCATGCTTGTCGTGGTAGCCGATCTTCTCCCATTCTGCAGACATGGCCAAACCATCTTAGTTGGGACTGTTCTATTTGGGTCTGCAGCGGATGGGATTTCAGGCCTTGACGTATCGTCTGGTTGCGGACCATGTCTCTTCTTGTTACTTCAACCACTTTCCTCAGATACCTCATTTCTGAGGTTTGGATCTGGCTTTTGTGGGTTGTAGTCATTGCCCACGACTCGCATCCATATGTCAAAACTGGGACATAGGTGGAGCGGTATACAGCCATCTTCGTTTTCTTACCAACCTCTTTCTTGCTGAGGAATCCACGATTTATGGCCTGAAAAAGTCTCCCAGCCGCTGCTTTTCGAGTGGCCAACTCTTCTTTGATGCCTCCCTTTCGGTCTATAATAGCTCCGAGATATTTAAAGTGGTCGACCTGCTCCAGGACCTGTTCTCCCAACTTAATCTGATGTTTTCTTTCTTCTCGTGATATCACCATGGATTTTGTTTTAGAGCTGCTTATGACCATCCCTCTCTTCTCCAGCTCTTCCTTCCAGACTTGCAGGTTGGAATGGAGATGTGCCTCTGATTTAGCAATCAGGGCAACATCATCAGCAAATGCCAGCTCCGAAATATAGACCTGTCTCATCTTCCAGTACCCCACTGAATACTTTCTTGTTCTCTCCTTACATGCCTTGATGACATCGTCCATGAGGAGTATGAAAAGATAAGGTGACAGGATATCACCTTGTCTTACACCAGTGGTGGTCCTGAACTCTTCTGACTTATGGTTTGCTGTCCTCACATAATTTCTGCAAGACTTGTAGAAGCTCTGTATAGCATGAATCAGAGGTGCTGGAATATTCTTCCTTGCCAAACAGTCCCAAAGTTTGCTCCAGGGGACTCTGTCAAACGCCTTTTCCAGATCTATGAAACAAAGATGGATCTCACTCTTATACTCAAGGGCCTTTTCACTCAGCTGTCTGAGTGTGAAGATTAGGTCTTGAGTACTTCGGTTTGCTCGGAATCCGCACTGGACCTCATCCAATTGTGGCTCAGCTAGGCGTCGGAGTCTCTGCTCTAGGATTCTAGAGTAGATTTTACCAGGGACACTGAGAAGGGATATGCCTCTATGGTTTCCACATTGTCGATTGTCACCCTTTGTGAAAATTGGTGTTATGATGGCAATCTCCCAATCCTTTGGTATGGTCTTGTTGCACCATGCTGCCTGTAGGACCTTTAAGAGTAATAGGTCGCCTGATGCTCCCATGTACTTAACCATTTCTGATGTTATACCATCATGCCCTGCTGCTTTGCCCATCTTGATTTTCTCTAGTGCTGCCCTCAGTTCTTCCATCTTTATGTCATCTTCACCATCATTGGTTTTCTCTTCTGTGCTAGTGGTTATCATTTCTGTTGCTTCACCATGCTCACCATCCAGGAGTTCTGAGAAATATTCTTTCCATCTTTCCATTACTTCCTTCGGGGCAGTAAGCAATTTGCCTTGCTTGTCCTTTATAAATTTGAGAGGGCATTGTTTTTCCTTCCTCGTTTTCTTTAGGGTCTTATAGAACAATTTCTGGTTTTCTTGTGCATCTTTTTCTAGCTTTTCTCCAAATTCTTCCCAGGACTTCTGTTTTGCTGCTAGCACTTTGTTCTTTGCTTCTGTTCTGAGTATCACATATTCTCTATATTTTTCCATTTGTCCTGTTGTGTTTTTAGCTCCTAAGTATTGTTTCCATGCCATTTTCTTCTCTCTTATTTTCTCCTTGACTTCCTCTGTCCACCAAGGTGTCCTCTTTCTCTGGTTCCCAAGTCGGACTTCACCGCATGCTTCTGCAGCAGCTGTCTTTATGATATCCTTGAATTTATTCCAGAGGGTTTCCAAGTCATCAGGTCGTTCTTCTGTGTTGCTCACACTGCTGTAGCAATAAGCCCCTGATATCTGGTCTTAATTTCTGGCTCTCTCAGCTTGTAGGTCCTAATGCTCATTTCTCCTGCTCGTTTACTTGGTTTCTTGCGTGATGTTGGGCAGTTCCTAGGCTGAGCAACTCTTTCAGTTGTTCGTTTGATTGTTAGCAGGTAGTGATCACTTCCAATCTCTGGCCCCCTCCAGACTCTTGCATCTCGGACATATCTGAATGAGCTTCTCCGAACAATGGCATAGTCGATCACTGACTTCTCATTCTTGGTTGGTTCACATCTAGTGTATGCATGTATGCGCTTATGGGGGAACTTTGTGTTTGTAATGATCAGATTCTGCTCACTGCAGAATCTAAGGAGTCGCTTTCCATTGTCATTGAGAGTATCTTCTCCATATCTTCCGATAACGCCACCCCATCTAGCATGGTCATTTCCAACTCTGGCATTAAAATCTCCGAGCATGATAACTTCATCTAGGCAGTCATCCACTGTCCTTTGAAGCAGCTCGAAGAATTCCTCCTTGACCTCTGCTCTCTCATCCTCATTTGGCCCATACACTATGACCAGGTTGACTATGGTTTCTCCTTCTTTTAGTTTTACAACCATAATGCTCTCCGAGACAAAGTTCCATCCCTTGATACTATCTTTTTGATTTTGGGCCACAATGCAACCCACGCCCCCCTTTAGCTCTTTCAGATATGGGTACACCACTGTAGAGCAACGTGTTGCCATCGAGATCCATGACTCCTTGTCCTTTTTTCTTCGTTTCTGTTATAGCCAGGATTTCTAGTTTTGCTTTCCTCATCTCTTCCACCAGCTCCTCTTCCTTCCCATTTATACTTCTTGTGTTCCAAGTTCCATAAGTCGTAGTCCGTAGTCCGTTCCAGTTCGTCGCCTTTAGAATCAGTCCGGTTTTCTCTCTTGTATTTCTCGTAATCATAGTTTAAGACAAACAGGTGATTGGCCTGTTGTGCCTTTGCATGGTGGAGGGGCTGCCTCCTTACGGCCTCCATGCAGGCCGCCCTCCTCCTTTTTCATTCGGGCTTGGGACCGGCATGGGCGGAGTTTATATATATATATATATATATATATATATATATATATATATATATATATATATATATATATATATATATATATATATAATTTTATTCCTCTTGATCTCTAATGCGTTATTTCGCGCTCCTATGTGAGACAAAAATTCAGAAGCTAGAGGTATCAAGATGAAAGGCTTTACGTTTCGGTCTTCCAGAGTTTCTCGTCTGGAGCTTTGACCGACATCAAAAGACTTTCTATTCTAATAGCGTTTCCTTGCAGGATGCCCTTGTTCCCAGATCAAAGGATATTGGGAATTTTTAGATTTCCCATGAGCAACTTCCAAGAAGTCTGTTTTCTCTCTCTCTCGCACGAGCTGTCTGTCAAGTATTATATGATTCACAGATAAGCTCGCGTGAGTGGAACGCGGTAAAACGAAGCGTGATTTGTTTCCTTAATGACGGACAGGTCAACGAAGATGGTAACAATGCGTTAGCCCGTGTTTACAGAAAAGAAGGCGGGAACAAAATGGTACGTTGCAGAATAAGACAGTTGGTATAATGCATGGTTAGGTAGCAAATCAGAGAGCAGCTATAAGGTTACAATAAGCATCCAGATTACTGTAAGCTCTTTTCCAGTACATGTCACAATGAGGTCGAGTGTTAATAAAGTTCACCACATTTATGACAGTTTGCAGAACTTCTTTCAAATCAACTCTCAAATACTGTGAAGCAAGTGCTTCCATATGGATAATACAATGGGTCCAATCAGCATCAGGAGCTTTGCCACGGATGAGGGCTTGTAGGCCACTATAATAGCCCGACATTGAATGAGCTTTATTGGTACACACACCACACAATGAGCCCAGTCTATTTTATTTTCCGCCATGAAGTTGTCCACAATTTCAAATAAATATGTGCCTGTCGTACCTGCATTTATATCCTTACAAAACAGAAGATCTTCCACCATTTCGTGTTTTTTTCATCAACAAACCGCACATGACAGATTAAATTAACTTCTATATTGCTATCAGTGGCCTCATCAAGCTGCAAAGCAAAGTACTTCCCCCTCATTTTATCTATAATCTGTTTATTAAAATCCTCTCCTAAATCTTGAAATCGACGGCTGATTGTACTGTCCGACAAAGGAATGGGCAAAAGCTGTTTTCCCACGGACTCTCCAACCATAATGGTTACCATTTTAATAGCACACGGTAAAACGAGTTCTTCTGCAATCGTATGAAGTTCCTTACATTTTGCTACCCGGTATGCTACTGTTAAGGGATACAGAAATTGCCCGAATTCTCTCGTTTGTTGTCTAGGATCCATTCGTTTTAATAAAGATGTTGAAGTTCTTTTATTTTTGATTTGGTTTGCCTTGTCAAATATTCTGGAAGTCAATCTTCCTGGATACCCCCTTCTGTCAATCTTCAATTACTGAATAAGGCTATCAACTGGTCAACTGAACCTTGAATGATTGAACGAACCTCTCGACTTAGACGATTTGGCAACAGTTTAATACACAGTAAGTACGAATTCACAAAACGTCACAATCACGAATATGGCATGAATACTCCCTCTCTAACTTTCAGTCTAACATTATCTTGGTTCGCTTTTATACAATGTCACTCAACTTGTCCCTAGTAGATACTTTTATAATATCATTCTTTGATTCCATTTAACATCGGGGTATTGACCCTCCCGGCATATCACATATTAATTATATCTTTTTCCAACAACATCGGGGGATTTGAGCGTCCCGGTATATCTAATATTTATACATCATAATTTCCACTCCATAAACTTCGGGGAATGAGTCCTCCCGTTATAACACTGTTCAATTATATTTTCAACACACTTCTTTGTATTGGGAACCACCGTCCCGTACTGACTTCAACTATACTCCTGGCATATTCTCATGCCTCTCATTTAAAGCACATAGCTTACCATTTTTCCAGAAATATTTATTGAACATACAAATATACTGGCTGATACACAAGCCATTTTAGACACACATCTTGACGGTATGACGTCACATCAGTCTCCCTGCATCATACCTAGATACTCATCTCACCGCGACCGCTTTCATATATTTCTTGCGTTCAGTTGAAGTACAACATGGTGTGACAAAACCTGGAACTAATAATAAGTTGCCTTGATAAAAATCGCACCATGAAGCAGCCTCAACAGTTACCTTGTAGGACGCTAGAAGAGATTTACTCGAGAACATCGTCTGCTTAGAAAATGCTGATTTATGTTCTTTCATTTGACTCCGCTTTCTAGAGAAATATTCACTTGGTTTCCCTACGTTATTCTTATGAACACGTTCAATTTGCTAGGCAGCCATACATTTGACAGAGAGTACTGTGAAACACAAAACACACTGTGGACGCACTTCATTGTTCACAAGAGTGCACGTGAAACCAAAATCTAAGTAACCTTCGTCGTATTTTCTATACTTACGTTTCCTTTCCTCACTTTCCACTTTCCTTGTCATCTTCAACAAGTTCTCGCTTTTTACTAACACTTGCTAAATTTTTTTTTTAATATTTCCATAGTTTATATCAAACTCACAACACAATCAAAACCGTTTGAAAGCAGAAAATCACCGTGTTACCTACTATGGTAGCGCGAGAAGAATGCGCGGAAAGTTGAAAGGCGGGTCGGGGGAGCGGGACTTCAAAGGCTGGCCAACATCAAAAGTGAAACCTCTCCGGGGTCACGCAGGTTGACAAACACCAAAAATGATATTTCCCACAGTTCTGTGTTTTTTTACAGCTAAATACGAAACAGATCCACGCCCACCCACGGCGCCCTGACCGTCAGGAATGGCGCCGCGATGCACAGGTTGAAAACCGCTGCTCTAGGTAAATTGCTACTGCAACCGTTTCTCGCTTATCATGGAACCCCTCGTACACATCATAAGCAAAAGCTCCAGCGTACCCCATGTTACTTTCATAGGCCTATAGCTGCCTAGAGTATCAGGTAGGATCTGTGCATTTTCGAGGTGATTCATTATTTTTCGTGCTACTATCTTTTCTAGCACTGTGATAATTCTGTAGCTGCTGAGAGGTGTGGAGTCTTTACCGGGCTTAAGAAATGGCCGTAGGTAACTTTTCATCCAATCTTCTGGCACATCAGCATTCTGTGAGCTGTTGTTGAAATCAGTCACCACATTCTTAATGCCTGTGTCATCGCGCTGTTTAATGTGGTGATACTGTACACCACCAGGAGCCGGGGACGTGTTTCTACTGGATTCTAAAGTGCACATAACGCCTTCTTCGGATAAGAGATCGAATTATTTGTCACCTCTTCTGATGCTTCCCAGGATACGGTCTTTAATTTCTTGGCGGGCAGAGTTATCACCTTTATCTGGCTGAGTAATATAACGCTCGAGTAATGCATGACCCTTTTAAACATCAGTCTTCAGGCTTATTCCTGTCGAGCTGAGAATATTAGGAATTGGTTGGCCTGTACTTTTCCTACTATTTCTGCGATGTAAGGACCTGAATTTCTGTAATTTTGTCTCAGTGCCCACCTGTGTCACAAAGCCCTCCCACACTGTGTCTTTGGCTTCTCTTGCCAAGCCCTTGATATTATTGATAGCTCTTTGCTTTTTCTCCTTAAAATCTTCAACGTCTTCAGAATTCATTGTTCTTCTCTTCCGTGCTTTTCACCATAACTTTGTCGCTCTTTCCTTCTCCCAGCCATGCTGTCTCTACTGTCTCATTCCATTAGGGCGGTTGCGTAAGAGGTGTACGAGTTGTCTTTTGTTTTGCAATTTGACGCAAAATGTGTACAGGGCTACCAGTGTTATGTGGGCCACCAGTATGATGCTGGAAAGTCTGTTTCGGTTTCATGTGTCTGGTGGTCTTTCCCTTCGCAATGAGGTCTACACAGGGTAGGTGATCACTGTCTTGAACTTGCAATACATCCCAACGTGCAAAGGTGGCCGCAGCACTAGAAATCGATGACACCATCAGTATCCCCTGGTCTAGATGTCAGTCCATCATTTAAAATGGATAGGTTTGAGTTGAGCAAAGCCTGACTCAAAGCAACACCCTGTCTATTTTCCGTGGAGTTACCCCACTCCATAGATATAGCATTAAAATTGCCGGCAATTAAGCACATCTTGTAGGTTTCTTCGGACAATTTTGTCAGGAACATGATTTTCGGTTCAAGATGTCTGACGCAGTTTGTGATTTGAGTTTTTTAGCCTGCTTTGCTGCATTTTTCCTAAGTGATTGACTTGGTACGAGCCAGTATGTTCATGTGAGTAGACGACCCCCTATTTGTGCATCATTCGATGTCTGCATGTTAAGTGTATGTCTGGATGAGGACATTTTTTTTTGTTTGTTAAAAAGTTAACGACTTTGTCAGCCATCTTGTAAATTCTGTGCACAAAACGATGAAGTGTAATTTCTTCACATGTTTTAATAATAATGTCGTCGATAACAAATGGCATCACATCGTAATAAGCATGGTAAAACTTGAATAAAGGCATTTTAGGTCATAGTCATTGGTTAATGACCCCACGCCTAAGGTGCTCCAATGTGCCGAGAAGCTGAAAGGCTAATGAGAAATTAGTCTTAAACATTGGCTGTCTGGAATGCGAGCGGGGCGGTGCCAGGCAGATGAACTTCCTAAGGAACATCCTTTGCCTCTTCCCTGGCATGGTGGCTCTACCACGGTGACCGTTTATTTCCACCATATCTTGAAAAAATGAGATTAATTATGCAGCAAACCAGAATTGTCGAGGGAGCTCCGGGGATCTAGCTCTGTCGCCGATGCCTTCTTTAAATGTAACGAAGACACGTGAATGCAGAAGGAGATGTAGGGGGAGAAGAGGAGAAAGAGAAAAAGAAGAGCAAGTAAGAGAAAAACTAGATAGAAAGCTATGAAATACATACGTATAAGGTACTGGAACTTCCGAAGTGCCTATCAACAGGCAGCCATCATTCAAACTATCATCTTTGATTTTGATATATTAATGATCCATGAGACCAATTTAAAAGTGAATACTTCTTGTCAATAGCCCGGGTTACAGATGTTATACAAATCCGTGTGGACCTGGCAGAAAAGGGCAAGCGATGTATGTGAAAGATGAACTCCCTCATGCATGGCTAGATTAAAGTTTCCATTCTAATGAGGATACATAACTACAGGGACTTGTATTGCATTTAAGCGGTCAAGAATGGTAGGTCTTCAATTTATATGCTCATGTGGATCGCCTTTCGGAAGAAGGTAGCTGAGAGTTCTTGACAAAATACATGAAATAAAATGTTAGAATGGCTCATTAATCAGTCTTGGTTCCTTAGATGACACCATTATACATGGGTAACTATGGAAATTCTAGAGCTAATGCATGCTTTCCAAACTCCGACCCTCGCGGAAAGAGCGCTTTTAATTGTTCAAACAGGACATGAGGTGTGGCATCAATAATGATATGAGGTATTGTATATTTAAGTGTTCTGGTGTGTAACAAAATGCATTTTAGGGCGACCTCTTTCCGACATCTCTTTCACTACGGAAGTAATCAGTTACATTTGTGTACTGATTTTATTGCGATTTTTGCCGAGCCGCACCCTTTTCTTCCTCTGTCCACTGGATCAGATATTTTGTATCTACATTCTTTCCCTCCTCTCAGAGATAAGTCATCACGTCTGTTTGCTACCCGTCCCTTCCCAAAAGCTTTGCAAGGAACAGCAGAGATAATATTAACCACAGGCTTGTTGGTGATTCTCGCGTACCCAACCTTGGCCACTACCGATTAACACTAAAACGCCAGCGTTTTTGTCTAATTGAAAATAAGGCCAGAGTACGCGTCAGATAAGAGATTGTTTGTGTTGGTGACCCATTTTGGACAGACACGAATAAAGTAATGATTTGTTACATCTGAAACACTAAGTCGTATGAGTTAACAGATGTGTTGGTGAGTTCGACTGTTAGGGATCGGACATTTTCATGCCATATATGGGAGAGTTGATACCTACATTACGTTCAACATTTTTCCATTTCAAGAATATTTTAAAATCACCCCTCCCACCCCCCCCCCACCCCCCACAACCAACATGTTTGAATTGATTGGAGCTTTTACTTAGCTCCATAACAAAAATAGCGGCGGAGGACAGTGAATATAACCTGACGTTTCAGTCAGTCTAATTTACTGTCAAGATCGATTGCCAAGAGGACACAATCAGACCTTGCCAGAGGGAAGCCTAGAATTCAGAATTCCATTTTATCAGACAAGACCTTCTCATTGGAGAATTTATCAGGATTTACAAAACAGCCCAGGAAATCTCTAGCATTTTAAATAAGGAAATCCGGAATATCTGAGGAAACTGAACAACACGGAGTCAGAGAGGGAATTACAGTTAACATTAACAACCCCAAGTACACGTGTAAAAAGGCATCGGCTAGTGCCTTAACTTCATTTATCTGAGCAAAACGTCTGTGAGCCAGGATTGGCGTAAGTTGTCATTTTAAATTCTATATTTTCATTACTAACATGTGAACTAATATTTATATATTACCATGTGAATATTAATTTGTGAAAATCGCTTGTGAATGTCCCAGTCATTTTAGGCTGGCAACCTCAGCACAAAGAATGAAGATTTTATGAACCACCACTGCACGGGCTGCCGACTGCTTTACTGCTAGTTTCTTAAGGAGAACTAAACGCATCCGTAGTCCCAAGTTCCACATGGAGCAGGGAGGGAAAGATGAAAAAAAAATGATGTACATTTTGATAATAATACTTACAGTTTCAAACCAGTGTAAATGTCGAAGTTAACATATTCACTTTGAAATTAATGGAAGTTTCAAACTTTTCAAATTAGTGGAAACATAAACGAAAACATATTCAATTTTTATTGTGAACACTTTTCAATCAGTGGAAATGTAAATGTAAACATTTTCTATCTGTACTAATAAACCATTTCATTTAAATGTAAAGTAACTATAAAAGCTATTCAATTTAAATGTAAAGAAAGTTTTCTCTCGAGCGATTAAAGTTAATTCCCATCGAGGGTAAATTCTGAATCAATGAGATGGTGGAATAAGAAAGGGGACAAATAAATATGTGTCGGGAAACGCAATACTCAGGAGAGCATTTCTTTTCTTTTACCATAGTTGTTGGTGGTAGTACTAGTTGAAGGGTACTATCTAAAGAACAAGAAGGGAACAGTGACCTAAGCTTTAAGACGAGGGACAAACTGTGTAGACTCTCCCTGACACTCCTGGGAACGAACGAACGAACGAACTTTATTTTCAGAGGGTTAAGAATTGGGCACACAGGCCCGTCTTACATTCTGCCCTTCTTCTCTCTGTCATCTTACATACCGTATCCTTTCAATAGCACATGTATTTTTAGCATTATTTAAGCATACAACATTCTTCTTTTCTTCTTTGATCCTTAGCCGCCGACCGTCAAAGCAGTCAGTGGCCATCACGCCTAGTGGCGTCTTGTAGGGCAACAACAAATTGATTCCACTTTGCTCGGTCGGCGGCCATCCTTCGTACAGTGCCCTAACTCTGGTTTATTCTTTGCATCTCAGCCTCCACAGTCCTCCGCCAGGTTGTTTTTGGTCGGCCTCTCTTTCGTTTTCCTTCTGGGGTCCAAAGCATAGTTGTTCTTGTGATGGCATCGGGGTCTCTTCTGAGGACATGGGTAACCCAGCTCCAGCGTCTGCCAGCTATGATGGTGTGCATGTCCTCTTGCTTGCTCCGAGTAAGCAGATCTTGGTTGGTGATGGTATTCGGCCAAAAGATTCGGTGAATTTTTCTTAGGCATGTTGTGTGAAAAGAGGACAATTTCGACATTTCTTTCTCTGTAACTCTCCAGCATTGCGCACCATAGAGAAGCACAGAAAGCACACAGCTCAGATGTAATCTTAAATTTGCGCTTGTGTTGCATCGAGAGGACTTCCAGATGTTGTTTAGGCTAAAAAAGGCTGTTCTTGCCTTATTCATTCTGATGTTGACGTCTTTGCTTGCCCCGCCGTCTGGTGTTACTATGCATCCTAGATATGTGAAGGTGTCTGTCTGTTCCAGTTGCTGATTCCTTACTGATATGGGCCCAGGGTTGCTCACATTGAGCGTCATGACCTCTGACTTCTTTAGATTGATGTTCAAGCCCACCTGCTGGCTAAATTTATTAAGTCTATCGGTTTTTTCCTGGATGTGTTGATGTGAATGTGCTAGTAGTGCAATGTCATCTGCATATTCTAGATCTTCCAATGTAGAAAATGTAGTCCATCTTATTCCTCTGGACTGCCCTCTGTTGTCTGGCGCATCACCCAATCTATGACTGTTAAAAATAGAGTGGTTGATAAGGGGCATCCGTGTCGTACTTCTGTCTTCACCTCAAAGGTTAGGTTGCTCTGCCCAACACTACACGTAAAGTTGACATTGAGGCTTTTTATGATTGACACCATGCAGCTTGGAATTCCATAAGCCCTCAGTATTTTCCATAAACAGTCCCTATGTATGCTGTCAAAAGCCTTTTCAAAATCAACGAAATTAATGTACAGCCGTCTTTGCCATTCTGAGCACTGCTCTATAATGTTCCTGAGAGTAAATATATGATCTACACATCTTCTGTTCTTTCTAAATCCTGCTTGCTCTTTCCTCAGTTGGTGGTCTTCTGCTTTTCAAATTCTCTGTATAATTATCCTGCCTAGTATTTTGCTGGGAACTGAGAGAAGAGTGATTCCTCTCCAATTATTGCAGTCTGCAAAATCTCCCTTGTTGGGCAATTTGACAATTATTTCTTTGTTCCACTCTGATGGTGTTGTCCCCGTTTTCCAGACTTGTGCAAATAGTGGTTCTAATAGTTCTGCTGCTAGCTCCTAGTCTGTCTTAAATAGCTCTGCATTTAAGTTATCATGGCCAGGAGCTTTTCCGTTCTTTAACCCTTTGATTGCTGTGGTGATTTCTTCTTTTCGTGGAATGTCTGCATTTACATCTAGATCGTTTTCAGCCTCATAAACATTCAATTGTGTCTCTGGTGGTTCCTTGTTCAGAGTTTCTCTGAAGTGCTCTGCCTATCTTGTTTCCTGTCCCTCTGCTGTCGTGATGAGATTTCCTTGCTTATCTCTTCCTAATGTAATATTGTTTGCACCTCGTTTTCCGCTGATGAATTTTGTTATTTTGTATACTGTGCTTTGTTCATTTCTCAGTGCTGCCTCTTCTGCCTGTCTTGCAAGATCGTCTAGGAAATTCCTTTTGTTGGCTCGGGTTTGGCGTTTAACTTCCTTGTCCAGCTGACTGTACTGTTCGCTATATAGTTGCTTTAACCTGGGGGACTTCGCTTCTGTTTTCTTTCTTTTCATTTCCTTTCTCAGTGTTATGGTGTGTAATGTTTCTGGTGTTATCCAGTCTTGCTTCTTCCTTTCCTGGAATCCCAAGCATGATTTGCTGCTTTCCTTATATATTGTTGGAATTGTGTTGAATTTCTGGTCTATATCATCAGTCAATGTCTTTTCCTGACTTTTGGCAAATTGATATCGTTTCTTTATGTCAGTCGCAAAAGCTTTTCTGGTAAGGGGGTCCTTCAATTTGCTGATGTCAAACCTTTTCTGTGTAGTTACAGTTGGTCCAGCCCTTCTTAGTTTCACTTTCAGTTTTGCTACTACTATATGGTGATCACTTCCCACATTTGCACCTCTTCTTACCTTCACATCTTGTAATGCATGTCTCCATCTACCGTTAATCATGATGTGGTCTATCTGGTTTCGGTCCCGACCATTTGATGATTCCCATGTTAATTTGTGAATTTCTTTATGTGGGACAAGTGTTGCTCCAATGACCAGGTTGTTAATACTACAGAAACTTATTAATTTATCCCCACTTTCGTGTGCTGTTCCGCTGCCGCATTTCCCCATTACTCTTTCATTATATGTATTGTGTGTACCAGCTTTCGCATTGAGGTCTCCCATTACTATAATAAGATCATATCTAGGTGTGTCTTCCATTTCTTTCTGCAATTGTTAATAGAATTCATCCTTGACCTCTTCATCGCTGTCATTCGTTGGTGCGTAGCATTGTATTATTGAAGTATTGGTGAATCTACCTCTCAATCTTAATCTTATCAGTCTGTTGTTGATGGGTTTCCATTCCAGTAATGTGTTTTCTATTCCTTTCTGTAGAATAATGGCTACACCTTCATTGTGCTGTCCATCCTCTCTTCCAGAGTAAAGTACTGTTTCTCCTGTATCTGTTTTAACTTTTCCTGCCCTTGTCCAACTGTTCTCGCTTATCCCTAGAATGTGTAACCTATAGTTTCTAATTTCTGCCGTGACCAGTTTTAGTTTCCCCGTCTCATTGATGTCCTGACATTCCAAAATCCTATTCTTGTATCATGTTTTGCGGTCAGGACGTCCGTTCTCATGTCAGTGGCTTCCTTTCGGCTTTCACCACTGACAGTCATACGAGCCTCAGACTCCGTATGTCCGTCCCGCAGCAAAGTTTGTTTATTCGTTGTTGTTTCCGTAACTTCAATTTTTTTTTTACATAGACAGGGGTGTCAGCCCTATGCTAAAACCCCCAACCTGGAGGACCAGGGTGTCTGCTTTAGTCTGACCCCTGCCCGCGCAAACCTGTCCAGCTTTGTAGAACCTTCCAGGAGTAAAACTCCCGCTGGCATAGCTCTAGGGGTAATCAGGGTACGCAAGCCGCCATACCTCGACAAGGTATTGACACCGGTGATGGCAGAATACAACATTATCGAGGTAAAATAATAACATACATTTGTAACATCCAGACATAATCAAATTTAAGGGGAAAAAAATATATTAATTAAAATAAATTTTAAAAACGTAATACCTTAAAAAACCACCACATACAAACAAACACAATCTAAACCATTCATACAGTAAATTAGACATAATTTGAAACGTAATCAGATTATGGTGACATATAATTAGAACTCGTGACATTTTGGAAATCTGCTGAATGACCTTGGACTTCATGTGTTGTCAGCGCATGCGGAAAATGTTCCCACAGGTGAGCAGCTTTGAGTCCCAAGCAGATACTGCCACAGGGAGTGAATTGTTTTCGCTTCCACTATACGAGATCCAGCTTTATGACATATGCTCCTTAGGGAGGTAAAGGGTATTGACTGATAGATGAGAATCGTACATATATGCCCGTCTTGCATTGTGCCCTTCCTCTTACTCATCTTTTATTGCTAATAATCGAGACATTCTCCCGTATACTTGAGGTATTATTTCAATGGCGATGCAACATTATAAGTAGTATAAAAGCATCATTTACAGTATCTGATTACAATTAAGAAGTAAGGTATATTAAAATTAAAAACTAGATCATCAATCCCTCCATACAATATATTAGATAATAATTCGAGCTGCACCCTATAGCCTTGACCAGCGACGAGCGTGAGCAGTGTAAAAAGTACTAACCCAGCGGGAGCAGAAACAACCACTGGCAGCAAAGTGCAATATATATTCTGCAAAAGTGAACTTTCTTTATAGAACCTACTATCAATCAATGATTTTAATAAGGAACACCGGTACTAGGAAACTGAAGAAACACACGGAGACAAAGAGGGAATCTATTGTCAAATTAAATACACCCCAGACGCGTGGTAGAGACCGACTCGCCTCTTTTATTCATTTGAGCAACATGTCTGTAGCCAGGGTTGGCGTAAGTTGTGATTTACATTTCATATTTTATTACTAACATGTGCACTAACATATACATATTTATATATTACCATGTGAATTTTAGTTTGTGAAACTTGCTTCTGTATGTCAAAGTCATTTGAGGCTGGCAACCTAAGCGTATAGAATGATGATTCATAAACCACCACTGCACTGGCAGGTGATTGCTTTATTGATAGTTTCTTAAAGAGAACTAAAAGCATAAAGTAGTTCCAGGTCCTCTATGGAGCAGGGAGAGAAAGATTAAAGAAATGATGTACATTCAACCTATAATACTTACATTTTCAAAGCAGTGTAAATGTCCCTATAAACATAGTCACTTTAAAATTAATGTAAGTTTTCAAGCTTAACCCAGTGTAAATGTCTATGTGAAAATATTCATTTTAAAGAAATGAAAGTTTCAAACTTTTCAATCAGTGTAAACATAAATGAAAACATATTCAATTTATATTGTGAACACTTTTCAATCGGTGCAGATGTATATGTAAACAGACTCTATCTGTATTATTAACATTTTCATTTAAATATAAATTAACTATTAAAGCTGTTCTATTTAAATGGAAAGAAAGTTTAATCCCGAGGGATTAAATTTAATTCTCATCGAGGGTAAAGTCTGAGTAATTCGGATAGTGGAATAGGAAGATATGAACCCATAACTATGGGGTGGAAAACGCCGTACTCAGAAGAGCGTTTCGAAATATTCTTTACCATATTTATTGATGGTACCAGCAGAAAGTATTATCTCTGGAACAAGAGGGGAACCGTGGCCTAAGCTTTAAGATGAAGGACGTTTCTGGGAAACGAGCTACCCCCGACCACCTTGATCAGAGATGAGCGCGAGCTGAGTGATAAGAACCAACCCATAAAAATGAGCAGAACCGTCCTTGGCATCTAAGTTCAAATATATGCTGCCACTTGAACTACTTGTTTTTTTTTTTTTTTTTTTTTTTTTTTTTTTTTTTTTTTTTTTTTTCGTACGCCCGCTAATACTCGAGGCGAAATCTCAGGTTATTACTATGTCTAACCTGACATTGATTTTACGTGAGTATCCCTTTTTACTCGTACAGAGACAGGTGTCCCTCGCCATTCAGGCAAATACTCTCCGATTTCGGAGGTACCCATTGCAGCTGGGTCGGCTCAGGAGCCGCCAATCCCTGGTCGACAACACTCCTTCAAATGTTCTCGCCAGGTCTCGAGTTAATCCAGTCCAATTCCCGGTCGACGAAAAATCCTCAAATGCCGTCGCCCGGGTTTGATCCTGAATCACCCGGTCGCCAGAGCGGTGTTGTAACCACTACGCTAGCGCGGCTCCCCGAACTACTTGTAATATCTCACATTCCCTAAAGACTGTGATGATAACTTTGCTTGATCCATAACTATTCAAATTATTTCCAACTGTTAAAACCTAAAGTGATTATTAAATGTTGTTATTTGTAATGTGACAAATTTAACTTCGATTTAATCATTTTAAAGTTACTGCATGTTGTTTGTCTCAGTCAAATTACTACAAACACTCTACACAGAGCTATACTAGAATAAAAGAATTCCACTGAGTAAATCAGAGATGGGGGCTTAAACGAGCTGAAAGTACGAGTAATAAGTGCTTAAATCCTCCACAAAAGCGTCGGCAGAATTACAGAGTTAACATAATCAGCCAAAGCAGTATTGTTCTCGCTTATTCTGAATATCTTGTGAAGACACCCTTTGTAATAGAAGTGTCATCACCCTTCCATCTACGTCTCTGCCAAGAGTAATCTTGTGCGATGGTAGATACCTTTGAAGCCCATATTAGATACTCTTGAGTTTTGGCCACTGTTGGCCCACTACTTCAAATCAGGGGAGGCAATACCGTCACATGGGCTTAAACGAGCTAAGATTAATCATTGCTTAATTCTTCATAAAAGTTGTCGGCAGATTCTAGAATTAACGTGCTTACTCAATGCAGCAGTGTTTTCGCTTATCTGAATATCTTGTGGTTATTTCACTGAGATAGAAGCGTCATTACCCTTCTATTTACAAAACTGCCAAGAGCACTCTGGTGCGAAGGTAGACACCTTTGAAGCCCATATTAGATACTCTTGGGACCTCAAGAGGCAGCAATAGAGACCGCAGTCAGCGACTCATAGCTTGACTGCCTGCGTCAGGACCAGCGAACCAGAGCTGGTCAAGACCGCACTCCACCTCGACGTGGTGGTCCTGGAAACAGTCTGCAGCTGTGCAGGCTGGCTGAGCGAGTGTGGATCGAAATGGGAAGGCAAACCCGGTCCTAAAAAATGCCGTGCAGAAGTCGGATGTGTCGACCGAAAGGTGCAGATATCACAGCTACGTTGTAAACAGACACAACGCAACCACCGTCCTTTTCAGGGCGAACGAAGAAGAAGAAGATACTCTTGAGTTTTCGCCACTGGTGGACAACTACTGCAAAGCAGGGGAGGCAATACCGTCACATGGCGCCAGACTGTAACGGCCTCGTCGTTCCTGTGATCGCACAAGCACCGGCATGCTGCATGTGCAACAGCTTGACCTCTCTATTCAAGTGCCCAACCTCGTGCCACCGAGCATCGTTTCGGGGGCATTCTCCTATAGTCAGAAATGACTGAAAATGAAGATAGATAGAAATTATTAGAGAAGTCATTGAATACAACTTCTTGATACTTGTAAATGTCTCATTTGTCTTTCTGACTTTAAAAACAAAGAAGAAAAAA
This sequence comes from Oreohelix idahoensis, assembly GCA_024509875.1. Lineage (NCBI taxonomy): Eukaryota > Metazoa > Mollusca > Gastropoda > Stylommatophora > Oreohelicidae > Oreohelix > Oreohelix idahoensis. Next base: position 120,777 of record JAMPIV010015348.1, read on the forward strand.
CAGCTACTGCGCTATCGAATATTCATTGTGGATATCTTTTTTACAGAAGACTGTAGCGCTACAGAACTGGTAAAGATATTAAAGTGTAATATATAGACTTGGATTTCTTTGTGTCAAGTATGGTCAATGTCAAAGTTCAGATTATTACATACTATTGTTGTTAACGTACCCAAGTATGATTGATTTTACAATTGTGAGGTTTGTCTTTACGAGTTTACAGAATTTACTCTTTTTTAAGTATAACCCCAATAAAACTGGCTTGTCAAGGAAATATAAATGCTTGTGTAATTTTACGGTCTGACATGTTAGTAACTCGATGTATGTTGTGAGTGGAAATGTAACATTTAACAGTTACTCTCAAACCGAAATTTGCAGTAATTATTAATGTCTACTTTGAAAGTAGTACACTTTGGAATATTACATATCCAACGGTTGTTTTTTGTTTTTCATAGTTATGAAACAGAAATGTAATTCTCAGTAGCAGTTTTCCTTGTTCTAACACATAATTACAGTACCTGAAATTAAAGTCATCCTCTGAATATTCTAAATTTCGCCCAAAGCAATTTAATCATACGAAAAGCAAAACCACTTTTTTATTGATCATCATTCCGTTTATGACATCTAAAACATGAAGCAGGCAGATGTTGTTCAAAGGCGATTATTAGAGGACAATGACAGCTGGTTAAAATGTGGACAATAATTAAAATAACAACAAGTTCAGTTCTGTCACTCCTGTATATTATACTCTTGTGTTTTTGGACATTTGCCGTCAGATGTAACGACACTTCTGTAAATAAAAGCCTTAATGTTACAGTGTAAAGAGACAGGCGTGCACTCTTTATCGTCAAATCTAAAGTGTACTTTTATGAAACTATGACAAAATGGGTCTCATAGCAAACAAGTTTATAGAGACTTTAAACCAATCGGATAGATGGGACCCATTCAGTGAAATCTTAGTTATAGATGGCCAAGCAGTACTAATATATTCATGGGTTATCTTTGGCATACTGTGTCAACTAATAAACATGTTCGGCATTGTTACAAACATTATTAACCCTTTAGCACGCTGCGGGCGCCACATTGCGCCGAACGTAACCTATGTTCTCCATGCTGGAGGCGCAATGCTGCGCCTTGCGGCTATCATCGGGAAAACTGATTTATAATGTGTGTGCACGTGATCTGAACCCCGGATGCAAAAATTGAATCTTCTGTGTAAGAGGTTTAACTTCCTTTTCTGACTTTCTGTTGTAAAGGGTGTGATAGCGTACATTTTCTGTGCAATTTTCAAATCGAAATCAATCGGCATGGATCCAGCTGCCATTTTATCTGAAATTTTCATGGATTCTGATTCCGATGAGGAGGAGTTTCTTGGGTTTACTAGTGCTGGTCTGCCGGTATTTACTCCGAATGTAGGTGATGTTGAAGGGGAAGATAGTGATGTGTCAAGTGTTGATGATGATTTTGAAGAAGTCAATGTTGTTACAGCACCTTCTGGCTACAACCACGACTGGCTCCGCAACTTCGACCAAGTTGTGGGACCTGTGGGCGTTGACGATGACATCTCTGAGGTAGATGTATTCCGTTTGTTCATCACAGATGATGTTGTGAACACATTAGTTACGGAAACTAATCGTTACGCCATTCAGGTTTTTGACCAGAAAGGGCAAGAGGCGAGTGCTTCATCCCGTTTGAAGTTGTGGACCGATGTCAGTGATGACGAGATGAGGGCATTTCTTGCTTTGCTTCTGTTGATGGGTGTAACGAAAAGATCGTCATTTGATTTGTATTGGTCAAATGACTGTTTCCTTGACATGCCAGGATTCAAGAAAGTGATGAGTAGGGACAGGTTTCTGTCTATCTTATCTTTTCTACACCTCGTGGACAATACAACTGCTGCACCACGAGGGCACCCTGACCACAGCAAAGCCTTCAAAATCAAATCGTTTGTTGACACTCTTCTCCCTCTATGGCAAAGCCATTATATACCATCCAAAGAGCTTAGTGTTGATGAAAGTATGATAGCTTTCAAAGGTAGGACCAGCCTTATGCAGTACATGCCCAACAAACCCTCTAAGTGGGGTATGAAAGCCTGGGGTCTAGCTGACTCCAAGACAGGCTACCTCTGGAATTGGCAGCTCTACCTTGGGAAGGAAGACAATGTGGACCCTACTAGGGGGGTTGCTCACCGCGTTGTCACCTCCCTTGTTGCTCCCCTGTATGGGCATGGCCATGTTGTGTACATGGACAACTTTTTCTCTTCGCCTGCCCTGTTCACGGAGCTTGGGGATAATCAGACAGGGGCTTGCGGCACACTGCGGACGAACCGCCGAGGGGTTCCCCCACAACTGAAGTTGGCGAAACCCAAAGCTGGTGACCCTCCCATGACTGTTAGAGAAGGCAATATCCTTTATATGTCATGGTTTGACAAGAGGCCAGTGAATCTAATGACAACTGCCCACGATGCGCAGACCTTCAGGAAGGAGGTTAGATCCAAACATCATGCTGGCAATGTTCGGATCGTGGACAAGCCATGCGCTATCCAAGCCTATTCCTGTCACATGGGAGGTATTGATCGTGTGGACAAACAGTTGACATACTACATGGTTCTACACAGGAGCAGCAAATGGTGGAAGAAAATATTCTTCTATCTGTTGGAAGTTTGCTTTGTCAATTCGCTTGTCCTGTGGAGGGCCAAGCATCCGTCTCGTATCAAGGCGGAAACATTCCGTCTGCGGATTGCTCATGGGCTTCTTGATGGTTACCAGTCTAGGGTCACAGCCCGCAGAGGAAGGTTATCTGACATTGCACCAGCAAGATTAGTTATGGGGGAGCACTACTTGACTCCTAACCCTAAACGTCTCGCTAACGGCAAGCCTTCCAGGCCAGACTGCGTCGTGTGTTCCAGTAGGGACACGGGCAAGAAGCGCCACCAGACCCCATTCGTGTGCCGTAGGTGTGTAATACCTCTCTGTCCATATCCCTGCTTTGAGCGTTATCACACTCTGATCAATTTTAAGGCGGATTGCACCACAGTGCTGCACCAGGAGTGAGGTAAGGCCTTTTTTTTGAATTTTTTTTTTTTTTTTCACCAGTCTTCTTCTCCTATCACATCAACAAAATGACGTCATCAGTGACGTCATCCATTTATCTCTATACAGTCCAAAAATTAGAGCGATTGGCCAAAAAACAAAAAAAATATAGAATTTACAAGTCATCCACTATAAAAAATGGGGTTTTGTGAAAAAGAATGCAGCTGCAGGACAAATTTTTTGGAAAAGAATGCAGCGTGCTAAAGGTTCGCATGTTTCACTAATCAAGGTTTCAAAGATTCAGTCAACATCAGTTTGTTAGGTATGTGAGACAAAATTAGTTGATAATTATCTACGTGTTTCAATGTCAGAACACATTTATAGCTTTTTTGTTATTGATCCTTTACTTCCTTAGTTGTTCATCTTCTACCGAGAGTGCGCCATATTATCCTATCGGCTGTCTTCCTCCAGGCCTAGTTTCATTCTAGTCCTCGGTCCTTCAGAGATTGTCTAATGTTGCCTTCCAAGCGGACACTGGGTCGTCCTGGAGGTCTGGCTCCCTGGCTCTTAGTTTCCCATACTTGTCGTGGTAACCGATCTTCTCCCATTCTACAGACATGGCCAAACCATCGTAGTTGGGACTGTTCTAAGTGGGTCTGCAAGGGCTTGGTTTCTAGGCCTAGACGTTTCGTCTGTTTGCGGACCATGTCTCTTCTAGTTACTTCAACCATCTTCCTCAGATACCTCATTTATAAGGTTTGGATCTGGCTTTTGTGAGTGGTAGTCATTGCCCATAGCTCCATCCATACGTCAAGACTAGGACAAAGGAGGAACTTTATACAGCCATCTTTGTCTTCTTGCCAACTTCTCTGTTGCTGAGGAATCCACGATTTATGCCCTGAAAAAAGTCTCCCAACTGCATTGATCCCATTAGAACATACTTATAGTAACAGACATTTGAACTAATAATAACACATTTTAAATCACCAATGAGTGCTTGACAAACTGTCACACAAAATACAAAATAGTTAGCTATACGTTTTTGACAGTACCATGTTTATTAGGAAATAGTGCTTACGAGGAATATAGACAAGAGGAAAATAGACTTACGAGGACTATAGACTTTCGAGGAATAAATATAGACTTACGAGAAATATAGACTTACGAGGAATATAGACTTACGAGGAATGTAGACTAAATAGGAAAATAGACACGAGGAATATAGACTTCCGAGGAATATAGACTTAAGAGGAAAATAGACACGAGGAATATAGTCTTACGAGGAATATAAACTTACGAGGAATATAGACTTCGTGTCTTACTCAAACTTAACATACCGTTAAGGGACTGATCTGTTTGAAAGTAAATCGACCGGCTAGTTGGAAGCCTTAGGCTATAACCTCCACACCAGCAATGTCTTTAAAACAGAGGTTGATGACACGTCCTAACGAAATATAAATATCGGGCACCAAATAACTGAACAACAGTCAAAGGTCGAAAATTGACACATCCTACAGTGGGAACACAGGATCTGTAGTGATTAGTTGGGGAGAAATGGGGGAATGACAAGTCAACGCATAGGTTTCATCACCAACAGACCTTTCCTACTCACACGAATAGCGGAGTTGATTCATAAAGATCCGGAAAAGCTTCTTAATAAGCACGATTGATTATGATGACACTAAGGAGAGGAAGGAAGCAGTGAATTCATTCCTGAAAATATTGATAAAATGCAGCTCTGATGAAGAGCAGGAAGATAAAGATTTCTCACACCAGAAGAAAATAGTTTGGACAACTTTTATCTGAAATGAGGTGGTTTTACCACACTAAAAATCTCAAAAAGTAAACAAATTTAATAAAGATTTAATTTTAACTATATGTATATAGCACAGGACTCAAGAAGATAATACAGAAAAAGCCTCCACTGTTATGCACCAACAAATGACACAGTAGGCTATAATGCGTGTAAAACAACTAATAATGTCATTAACAGAAGAGACGTGCGGCAGACGACAATGAGATGGGTCACTATATGCGATAATAGCAACAATAAACAACTGCAGTTTTGAACAAGGCATAGGACAACATAGTTTCGGTACAATAAACGAACCAAGAAAACTGTTTATAAACATATGTGCTTAGCGTCTACTGGCTATAGAAAAATTAATGTTTCTATGTAAAGAATACGTTCACTTGTATGGATGTCACTGGACCAATAAGCTGAAAATTAGTGCGATAATAAATGTATAAATGTCGTAATTTTTTTTCTGAGAGGGTGCTGATGAATATTGGTCCCTTTAGAGTGTAAAGTGATATTGAAGGCTCTGTGAGAATAAGGATTTAGGAGAATGAGGTAGTAGATTCACAAGCGCTGGGAAGGAGCAAGGACAGTCTCTTATTACGAAAATATCTGTTTTCCCACAGACTACTCCTATCTCTCTTCTGAACAAACAATTGTTTGTCAGTTCCAGTCGCTCAGGCGCGCTCACCGATTTGGTGATTCTGTCGCTCAACGTACATGAATACAGCCTACACAGATGGAAATGTTTGGAGTTTTAGGCCAACCGACAACCAACACAAATAAATATTAATACCTTTATTATCATAAAGGACTCACACATAATTGTACATTTACAGTCAAAAATCAAAGGTTACAGAATACAAATATGATAAGGGAAGAGGGGGTTTTGAGGAGAAATATCCCATCCACCGTTTCCCGTTTATATTTACTAACAGACAAAACCCGGTCCCAAAGACAAGAAAGGGAGGGGGGGGGGGGGGGATCAGAGATAGGCAATTTAACCCACTGGTAAATTTATTACTCTGAGGCAAGGGGTTACAGAAAAAAGGGGGGGGGGTGTAGAGAAAAGCTAGGGTTCTCAATTGTCTCCCTTTAAATCAACAAATTTTACGGGAGGGGGAATGAACACAATTACCCAATCCCGCTAGGAGAGATCCCGTACCAGGAATATAATGCACCTTAGTACAAGGTCGAACTAATTAAAAGGGTAAAGAAAAGATAAATCTCCTTTCATTCAAAAAACACACTAGGGCTGGCCATCCCCACAAACACACACGCAGACTTACCGAAAGGTGAATTCTGGCACTTCATAGGAAATACATAAAAAAAACAGCACTAAACCTTGGCTTAGGTAAAAGTATTTTTCTTCCGTGTACAGCCCCAGATTTTGCGGGTTGTTGAAGTTAACAAAGTGTCCCGAAATCGCTGGACGTTGAAGTGTAACGGTACTGTTTGTTTATTAGATAAAGTTCCTAAAGAAAGGCACAGGCACTTGGCTAGGCGTGAGGTATGGTGTGGTTCCTAAAATTGGCACAGCTGGTGGAGATAACTTCCTTTTTCCGTAATGTCACAAGTTAAGAAAACACTGAGGTAAGTTCTTCTTCGGGGGAGAGGGGGGGGGGGGGGGGGGGGGGGGGGGGGGGGGGGGGGGGGGGGGGGGGGGGGGGGGGGGGGGGGGGGGGGGGGGGGGGGGGGGGGGGGAAGGGTTAAAAGGGTGGGGGGGGGGGGGGGGGGGGGGGGGGGGGGGGGGGGGGGGGCGGGGGGTGGGGGGGGAAGGAGGTTAAAATCCACTGAATATACGTGACAGACAGTGTTCCGGTAAATCGGTGTTTTTTTCTTCACAAATAGGGGCAGTGAATAAAATATGTTCTGCTTCCAGTTTTCTTTAAGGACTCTATATGAACTAATATTTTTAAAGTGTTTCTTGAATGGCTTTATTCTCAGTTACGTTCAGAGGAGCGGGGCCCATTACAGGTCGCCACAAGTTTAGCTTTAAAAAGTTCATATGTTACTGGAGTTATCGAATTGAGTTTGGCAGAACTCTGTATATAATTAATAATTGCTGGGATGCAGGTTGAATGATCGTTCTGAATGAAAGATAATCAAAACAAGAAATGCATTACAAATCATATTATAATCTGACGCGATAAATTACAGTTAGCCTATTTACTTATTAGCGTCGTCAATTAACAAATCAGGAAAACTTCCCGTGAGTTAAAAATAATTAAAAGCACATCTATCTATACAGAACTAAACTGTATTAAAGTTATAATTCTCTTTAACGTCTGCAAAATAAATTTACGCGTCAATTGTATTAGGAAATACTTTTAGCCGTAACATTAGTTTGCACTAGAACTTTGAAAATGGGTTTATTTAATAAGGTTAAATTTACACCACAACCCATTGAAATCAATTGAAATAACTCGACCACTGATCACTCGAAGCTAATGTATAAATTACCGTCTGCACAGAAAGAATACACTCCAATAGTCACGAAGGTAGATGAAATCCAGCAGGAATCCGACTATGCTAGTGCAACTAGGATTCTGTCAGAGCGAACGATAAAATGCAGTTTTTCGGAGTTCTCTATTTATACTTCTCGAATGTAACTTGAATGGGGCGTGTTAGATTTTCGCACCTTTCTTGAAATTGAGCAAAATTCGAGATACCTCGCCGTTGTGTTAATCGCTGCGATTCCTACGTTTTCCCCGGTCTACCGATTTCCTTCCGTCTCAGGCTTGCTTGCATGAGGGTGTGAAAAGTTTCCGAGAAGCTAACTCTGTGAGCTGCGAGTTCCCTGTTTCTTTAGATCGTGTACCGCCGCGATTGAATTCTGAGATCTGTCTGTCTACTGTTCTGAGAGCTTTGGCAACTCCCACCAGGCGGGGTGACAGCCAGGTAAGAAAATGATCTGCTGTTTATTGCTCTAGAAACAGGAGTGAGTCTGTGGCCCGTCCTCTTTTGGGCCGGCGTTAAGGAAAAGATTGCTATAAATCGTTCTAGAAATGGTTGTGGGCGGGATTTAATCTCCCATCAAAGGCCATGATATCTCAAACGTTCGCATAAGATAGCAGGCTACATATTAATGATCCAGCGTGTAAGGTTCTCGTGGAAATGCTGCATGCCGGTAAAAGTTACAACAGATGATCAGGGGTTCTAAAGTTATGAGAGGCCAATATTCTGTTATCATCCATCGAGTCAGGGAAATTCATTTGTCATACTTAGACGTACGTCACAATCGTCCCCACTTTTGAGATATGGAAACTCGTTTTCATGTTTCATTTATGACAATGAAGCTGCCCTGATCGGTAGCTTTAGGATGATTGGCATCGTCGATTTTCTCCTCTTCCTCTGTGGTCCAGTTTCTACTCAAGAAGTCAGCTCCGACATTCTGTTTTCCTGGAATATATTCCACTTTGAAGGAATAAACACTCAATAGCAAGGCCCAACGCATTATCCTTGCGTTGAATTCCTTCTTGGCCCCCAGGAAAGCTAGTGGAGTGTGGTAAAGTGGGATGTTATAAATATTTATAGGGGACTTAGTGTAATGACTGAGATCAGCTGTGAAGGTATCTATATCTAATAAGAGTAGCGTATTATAGATAACCTTACTTGCTGCCACATATGTATACCTCAGTCAGAATTATTCTGGAATATTGTGATGACTACGTTATATGTCTAGGGTATGTATATGGTGAAGTGTAAGTCACAACAACAACAGACAGATAAACAGTTTAATTTATTCCACCACACTTGACAATACTGTGACACTCACATACATATAACACTCTATGAGAATATCTTAAATGAGTCACTGATAATTTTCAAATATCAATATGTATTCAGTGCTGTCATTAATGTATATGTGTGTCCTGATTCAAATACAAAGTGAACCAGGAATCACAATCAATTTTAATTACAAGTTATATGTACAGAATTTATCAATATGAATCTTGTAGTGACATATATTATTAATAGGTTCCTATGTGTGTCAGTTGTGTAGTGGTAATATGAGGAATACTGGTTTTGTTTTGTTTTTTCAAGCTCTGTTGGTATTTGTCATCATAACTTCCATAGTTTGTTTCTGTTGGAACTAGTATTAGAGATGTTCTCAGTTCCTGGCATTAAAACAATTAATTTCCCCTCTTAATTTGATTTTACAATGTCAGTTTAAGCTGGGGGTACATAGTGTTGAGCTCAGCTGGCCTGATGACCTTATCTTTCGTGCTGGTGGCAGGAAAAGATTCCTCTGATCGATTGCTCCCCTGTGCTGTGGAGACGCCGCACTGTTAGCTAAATGGACCAAGGAGTATGCTGTCCGACTCTGGATTCAGCAAAGCTCTGACCAAGGGCTGCTCAATAACTTTAAGACCACGGTCCCTGAAACAAGAAGGTTGTACCTCCTACTTCAGAACCAATTTATACTCTATTTCTACACTGAGCACAATACAAAACAAACCTGAGTTCAGAGCGTTATGCCAACTGTCAGCTTCATCTGAAATACTTTATACCAGTATTTCCCTCCCTAATGGTTACTACTCCTCTGCAATTCCAGCATTATTTCTTTCTAGTCAATAATCTAGGTGTCAGTGTACTGCTTGGCAATTCCATGTAGTTTTACTTTCCTCCGACACCTTCTGTTCAGGCTGGAGCACTATAGGCTTTACCTCATGTTCGCTACTGAACCACACATATATACATACATAAGTATCAATTTACATTCAATTTTCATTTAAAAAGATGTCAAATATTTCAAACCTACCACAATTCATGGAAATAATACACAGTGACGTTGAATGGCAATGAATATAGCACAACTCCGATCTGCCGATGTCCCAGGCTTTTATTTGGAAAAAAGATATCCTGGTGCTCAACGCACTGTTCTTAGTAGGTTTATTACAAGATGTGGCCCTGAACAGACGCTCTGAATTGAGTATATTCGCAGCTCTACCCAATCAGGCCATGTCTACACATCTTTTCAAAAAAGTACCCCTTCTCACGTTTCCCCTGACAACACAAGATAGTATTTATAGTCCGACTAATCGTGTTTAGCCTTACATTTGTTGCGCTCCAATCAAATAGGCGGTAACATGGAGACTCATTTCCCGTACAGTGGTGGCCTAAAATTCTGCCACTGAGCGATTCTGATTTTGGTGTTTGTTGTCTGACAGCCTCACTATTTTATTTTGGCTATAATTTGGTAATTCTTAGACTATTTGCGTAACGTTTAACATATTATTTGTCAGCAAGTCCTAAGGAACCCAAATATACAAATTTAAAAGAGCTAAATGGCTGCGTTCAAAATATGCAATTTCTTCTACCTCCTGTTTCGAAGATGTGCTGTCTGGGTACTGTCATGTTTTCAAACGTAAACCAGTATAATGTCATAATTCCCAATAAGCGTTTCTCAGGATTTTAAAACCTAACTCTGGTATGGGTAGTGTTTTTATCACTGTCGATTTGAAAAAAAGCTAGTGCTTGTGGCCTTACACGCGTGAGGGTAGTAATTGTGTATCGCGCGACTCGTGTTAGTATTGCCTGTGCCTGCTTTCTGCCTCTCCCTTCTTTCTATCTTTAGTCCATCTGTCTTTTGTTTTTGGTAACATAGTGTAGAAAAAGACATGAATGGAATTTTAATTCTAGGTCAACTTGCGTATTTCAAGGTTTTTCTTAGAAATGGAGTACACTTTTGAGTGTGTTTGGGAAACGCGTGTATACTGCAGAAGGCTTTACTATCAACGTGAAACGTTACAATTTGCAGACGCAGGAGAACACAAGGGGGATTTCGAGTACAGTCATTGGGACAGCACTGTTCTTTACCATTCTTCTTTCCTTTTATTAAATTATTTGTTAGGCTTTACATTTACCTGATAATTTATATATGTGGATTAGAATATTTCACGACATGGAGCATGGTCTGTTTGCACCGTGAAAGAAGTACCATACAGAAACTCATGATGGCGTCTGATGCCATGAATCAGAGCGAGACATTCTCTTTCAACGACACTGTCGTTGCGTTCCGCTTTATTCAGTTTCCGACTGCCATAGGCAACTGGAAATAGCATGTTCAGGTCACTGTCATCGGCTTGCAGCAATGTTGACCCGATGCCCTGACCTGACGCATCAACTCTCAGTATGAAAGGTTTCTTAAGGTCAGGTAACCTTAGGATGGGATATGCCGACAACTGTCCTTTCAAAGTGCTGTATGCATGTTCGCACTTTTGATTCAACATGACCTTATCAGGACAACCTTTCTTGGTGAGGTCAGTCAGAGGTGCTGTCAGTCCGTTGAAGTTCTGGATGTATTTCTGATAGTATGCACATAGCGATATGAAGGAACGTACGTCTTTCTTCGTTCGGGGTCTTTTTGCTGCCACTATTTTCTCCACGTTCTTCTTAATAGGTCAACTACAGCCATGAGAAATAGTATGCCCCAGGAAGTCTAACTGTTCAAACCCGATGAGACATTTGCTAGGTCTGGCTGTGAGACCCGTTTCCTGTAGTCTCCTGAGGAGCATAGCAACCGTAGCAATATGTTCTTCATAGGATTCCGATGCAATTAATATGTCATCCATGAAATTATGGATATGGGGACTTTGCAAAGGCTCTAGAAGCTTCCTCATCATCCTGGTGAACACTCCTGGTGCGTTATGCAAACCGAACGGCATCACATTAAATGTGTAATGTCCTTCGCTAGTGCTGAAAGCTAACAAAGGTTTAATTTCCTGCTTGACTGGTATTTGATAATAACCTTTACTGAGGTCAATCTTGGAGAAGATCTTTGCTTTGCTGAGCTTGGTGAACAACTCAGAAACAGTTTGGAGAGGTTCGGGCTGGAATTCCGTTACAGCGTTTAGCAACCTGTAAACAATGCACAGCCGAACTTCCTTATTGGGCTTCTGCAACAGCACTACACTCGAGCTGTAAGGAGATGTAGACTCACTGATAATTCCTGCCTGACGCAGCTTGTCTATTTCTCCGCGAAGTGCATCCGCTTTAGCGTACGGGATGGGGTAAACTCTGGTTTGAACAGGGGTCTCGTTTGTTAATTTCATATCAAATTCAATGAGATTTGTTCGACCAGGTACATCCGTTAAGACTGCACTGTACTGTTTTAGTAGAGCCCTGGTTTCTGTTTGTTGTTCTGGTGAGAGATTGTCGCCGAACTTGACATCTTTAAAGGATTCTGTGGGTTGCAGTGGATACTCCATGCAACCATCATCATCTTCCTCGTCTTCCGTTGCTATGGCGACAGCCAGGAGATGCTCGGAGGATGGCACCGGTCTTTCCAAATATTTCTTTAGCAGATTTATGTGGAAGACCTTCTCCTTTCCTTTGATGGAGATCTTGTAATTGGTACGTGAGATCTTTTTAAGGACGGTAAACGGCCCTTGCCATCCGATGCGAAGTTTATTGCTTCCGGTTGGGAGTAGCAACGAAACTTTCTCCCCTGGTTGGAACTCTCTCTCTTTTGCAGCTTTGTTGTATCTTTTAGCGTGTTTAGCGCGGGCTTTCGTAAGGTTGGTTGTAGCTAGATCCCATCCTAGCTTTAGCCTTTCCTTGAGCTCAGATACATACTTGCTTGCAGAGACGACTGTCTCGTCAGCCTTTTGGTCTGTCAGGGACCGAAGTAAGGCTTCTAATGGCCCCTTTATAGGTCTGCCAAATAAAAGTGTAGCAGGCGGGAATCCCGTAGACGCTTGGGGAACCTCTCGGTAGGCGAATAAGGCAGCCGATATATATAGGTCCCAGTCTTCCGGTTTCTCCTGACCCAGCTTACGTAACATGGTGGTGAGGCTGCCATTAAAACGTTCCACGAGCCCATTTCCGGCCGGATGGTAGGGACTTGTGTGGATATGTTTGGCCCTCAAGATCTTAAAGATCTCCTCCATTAACAGGCTACGGAATTGGGATCCATTGTCCGTCAAAACTTGTTGAGGGAATCCCAACCGTGTAAAGATTTGCACGAGGGCTTCTGCAACATGCTTGGAATCTATGCATGTTAGCGGTACAGCTTCGGCCCACATTGTGCAAGTGTCGACTAAAGTCAGGATGAACCTGTGCTTTCTTTTGGTCCTTTCCAGGGGTCCAATGATGTCGACAGCAACCCGTTCAAATGGAGTCCCTACTATTGGCATTTGCCCCATAGGTACTGGGGGGTGTCAAGTGCTTGGGTGCTACCCGTTGGCACTGGGCGCAGGATTTCACATACCTGACAATGTCAGAGTTCATTCCTGGCCACCAATAGTGGGTTTTTTATTCGCTGAATAGTGGCGTTTTGTCCCATATGTCCGCTAAAGGGAAGAGAGTGCCCCATCTCTAAGATCTGGCTTCGGTACTGCGTCGGAACTAGGAGCTGGTTATTCCCCGTGTCCGGGTTGCCCGTTCTACGATACAATACGCCATCCTTAGAAAAGATGTCTCCGTTGTGTCTGGGGTCCTTAGCCATGGGCAGTTTTTTTAAAGCAGAGCTCCAGAGTAGGGTCCTTTTGTTGCGCCTCCTTCAGTTCGTTCGGCAACAAATTTGGCGCAGGCTCCCTCTCCTTCTTGGCTTGCCCTCTTGTGGTTACCGCTGCCACAATCGGCTCCTTTGGTCTCCCAATAAACACATATCTACATCCCAGGATAACTGGGTAGATAGGATCATCCATAATGGCCGCTTTTATAACTCCTCTGACAAAGTCAGAGTGTATTTCTACCAGTGCGATAGGCAGCGTCCTGGGCGCATCACTCTTAAACACTCCACTAAGTTTGACGGTTTCCTCTGTCTCCTGACCTGGTTTGACTAGGTGTCTAGCAACAATACAACTAAAACTTAATCCAGTGTCAAAGAGACAAGTGGTTGAGGTACCATTCAAAATTACAGTTCCTCGAGTTGAGGGTCGGTCCCCCTCAGGTTGAGAATCACTGACATTGATTCTACCTTTCGAGGCTGTATGCAAACATCCAACGCGGTTTGAACCGGTTTGTTTGCCCTGATCAGACGTTCCTGGTGTAGGGGTCTTCCCTTTTCCTTGACCTTGGTGGCCGCGCTGCCACGTAGGCTTGGTGGGTTGATCAGAATTGTTGTTGGGGGGGGGGGGGGGGGGGGGGGGGGGGGGGGGGGGGGGGGGTATCGGGTTTTGTAGAATTTCGATTTTTCCTGGGGAGGTCTCTGGGTATTATTTTCTCGTTGGTTATAATTCTGAGAGGAATTAGAGGAATAGGATGACTGCTCTAGATTTTGTTTACGAGATGGCTCATCTGTGGGTTTACGTTTAGTGCTGGGAAGTTCGGCCATTGCATTGGTATAGCGTTCGGCCTTATTGAGTATGTCCTCAAGCCTGACTGCGCCCTGTTCAGCCAAAAATCTACGGGTTTCGTTTGACAAGGTTGCCTTTATCTGTTCCACAAGAACAAGTTCAAGTAGTCCCTCATATGTAAGAGGTAGGTCAGATAATTCAATGCACTTTGTCAAATAGCCCGTGAGACGTGAAGAGAATTGGGGGAATGTTTCCGTGCTCTCTTTTCGGCTGTTTCTGAACATTTGCAGAAATTTTCGGGCGGTCATTTCGAACCGCTCTAGCAAGGCCTTCTTAAGCATGTCGTAATCATGTTGGTTCGGTCCCAGCTTTGTGTATACGTCATAAGCATTCGCTTTTAGTGACGTCGAGAGTTTAAGTGCCCAGCGGGAACTCTCTAACCCATACAGATTTGCGAGCCTTTCGAATTTTTCTAGGTAGCTGTCAATTTTTTCGTTAGGGCTAGGAAAGACTCTAAAGCAAAAGACATCGCAGTTAATTGGGCAGACTGAGTGCTGGAGAGATCCATTGTTTGAGAATGGGGCGAAGACGGCTCTCCATTATTTGAAGTAGAGGCACTCCGACTCTCTAAAGCCTTGAGCGCTAATTCATGCTGTCTTTCCTTGTCTCTCTCTCTTTCCCTGCGGGCGTCCATCTCTGCCTCAATTTTCTTCTGCTCCAATTGACGATCGTCCGCTTCTTTCTTCCTAGCTTCTGCCCTCTCTTCCTCCGCGTCATACCTTTGCAGTTCCTGGTTGATAAACAGATTCGCGGCTTCTGTGTCTAATCCTGAGTCTTTCGCTTCCTGTCTCAAAATGGATCTTATCCTAATTCTCTCAGCCATTGTCAAAGAACTGGATGCTTCTAAGACTAGAGAATAGTAAGATGGAACAAGAAGGGGGAAAAACTCAAAGCCGCTACGAGAAAAAACAAAGTAAAAATAAAAATTTACTGAATGACCTCGTGTGTTAACTTATCGCCGCTATTATTGTCACTTAAGACTCGTAACGCAAGCAACTATGCCAATTCAATGGTAAGTTACACTAGAAAAGAATCTACTCTTACTAACAGTAGAGAAAAAATTTATATTAAACAATTTAAAAGGAAAAAAAAAATTTCCCAGAAAATGTTAATTCTCTAACAACAAACTCCGTCCCTGAAGACAATTTTTGAGATGAGACGTAGTTAACTTAATTTTAAAAAATCAGAACAATCCGTCTTTAGCTTAGCTCAACTCAAACGCTTCATAACCTTTAGTGATTGTAAAACAATCACGCAGTCCCAGCAATTATATAACCAAAATTTTTCAATTCCCTCTGCCAGAGAATACAAATGTGACAATCTTTTATTATCACTAACTGCCTGTTCCTGTGGAAAAACAAACCTGTCTTAATTATTGTGTGGTTGGCCCAAAATACTGAACGGCTTGGTCTAGGGGAAGTAATACTTTTAAAAATTATACCCTACTTCACAAAGACAATCAACCACACTCTATTTTAACTAAGTTCAGAATCCCGGACGAGCCCCCATATATTGTCGTAATTTTTTTTCTGAGAGGGTGCTGATGAATATTGGTCCCTTTAGAGTGTAAAGTGATATTGAAGGCTCTGTGAGAATAAGGATTTAGGAGAATGAGGTAGTAGATTCACAAGCGCTGGGAAGGAGCAAGGACAGTCTCTTATTTCGACAATATCTGTTTTCCCACAGACTACTCCTATCTCTCTTCTGAACAAACAATTGTTTCTCAGTTCCAGTCGATCAGGCGCGCTCACCGATTTGGTGATTCTGTCGCTCAACGTACATGAATACAGCCTACACAGATGGAAATGTTTGGAGTTTTAGGCCAACCGACAACCAACACAAATAAATATTAATACCTTTATTATCATAAAGGACTCACACCTAATTGTACATTTACAGTCAAAAATCAAAGGTTACAGAATACAAATATGATAAGGGAAGAGGGGGTTTTGAGGAGAAATATCCCATCCACCGTTTCCCGTTTATATTTACTAACAGACAAAACCCGGTCCCAAAGACAAGAAGGGGGGGGGGGGTGATCAGAGATAGGCAATTTAAGCCACTGGTAAATTTATTACTCTGAGGCAAGGGGTTACAGAAAAAAAGGGGGGGTGTAGAGAAAAGCTAGGGTTCTCAATTGTCTCCCTTTAAATCAACAAATTTTACGGGAGGGGGAATGAACACAATTACCCAATCCCGCTAGGAGAGATCCCGTACCAGGAATATAATGCACCTTAGTAGTAGGTAGCCTTAAGATAGGGGGAGATGAGAATAAAGTTTTAATCTGATCCAATGAAGACTGGCATTCTTGGGACCAGCGCACTATATTAGGAGACCCTTTCTTCAATAGGGTTGAAAGAGGTGCCGTAATAGAAGACATATTCGGAATGAATCTTCCGTAGAATTGTATTAAACCTAAGAGACTACGTACTTGCTTTCTCGTCTTAGGAATAGAAACGTTTAGTATCTTAGATGTGTTGTGGTCCTCTGTCTTCAAGAGACCATGACCAACACCGTGACCCAAGGAATGAAATTTCACTAAACCCAACATAGGCTATAAAGGGTTTTGCAGTCTACTCGCGTAGAGTAGACAGTAATTCATATAAACCCAAATAGTGATCTTCCCAAGAAACTCTGAAAAGACAGATATCGACCAAGTATGCAATGACATCTGAACGATATGAGAGAATTTGACGCATCATGCCAACGAAAGTAGCTGAGGCGTTCATAAGGCCGAAAGGCATGAAATTCCATTGAAACAAACCCCTAGGTGTTGAGAAAGCAGTAAGAGGTTTGACGCGTTCAGTTAGAGGAACTTGCCAATAACCTTTCGACAAGTCGAGTTTGGTAAAGATTTGAGAATTAGAAAGTCTAATAAGTAGATCTTCTAATAAAGGCATAGTTTCAGCATCGAACTTCGTAACTTGGTTTAATTTGCAATAATAGACGCAAAGGCGTATGTTATTGTCTTTCTTTCGAACAATAACCATGGACGAAGAGTATGCTGAAGTGGATGGTTCAATTATTTTCAATTGTATCATTTCATCTAATTCTTTCTCGACCTGTGTTTGAAAATGAATAGGGATAGGGTAAGGTGTGACTCAGATAGTATTATGGTCAGTAAGTATTATGTCATGTTCAATGACATGTGTGTGTCCAGGAATGTCGGTAAGGACATCCTGAAATGTTTGTAACATGGAAGAGACTTGTCGCTGTTCCTCAGTAGATAAATTAGGAGAAACAGTAACGTTTTTCCATGATTCCGTAGAATGAAGTGGAATCACTGGAAGAGGAAGATTAACATCTGAGAAAATAGTTTCCTCATTCTGTATAACTGACAGGGATGAGTAATGACCACGTGGGACTGGAGAATCGTCCGTCGCCTGGAAAATAGGGTGCAAATAGTCTGGTCGTTCATGAAATTCCGTAAGCATATTTATATGAAAGTTTTTATGATTTCCGTCAATATCGACAACATAGTCGACTTCGGAAATTCTTGAGACTATTGTATACGGACCTTTCCATGCAATAAGAAGTCTGTTCTCCCTACAAGGGAGCAAAACAAGTGCTTTGTCGCCAGGACAAAGTTGTCATAGGCATCTATTCTTATTTGCAAATTGTCTTGCCTTTTCTTTAGCAAATTCGGATGAGGAAGTTGAAAGTTTGCATGCGTCAATAATCTTCTGCCTGAGAGCAATGATATACTCATATGAAGATTGTGTGTCATCGTTAATATTATCAGCAGTTATAAGATCGTGAAGCAAAGACATAGGACCACGCGGTGGCGCGCCAAAGACAAGTTCAATAGGGGAAAACCCTGTATGTTCGTTGGGGACCGCTATATATGCAAAGAGAGCCGCGGGTAAAACCCTGTCCCAATCCTGAGGATGATCGTCAGTTATCTTCCCAAGTAAATCCTTGAGTGTTCTATTCAAACGTTCGACTAACCCATTAGACATTGGGTGATAAATACTACTCAGAGACCTTTTATTATGCAGAGTTGACATTACCTGCGACATAGTGTCTGATATTAATTGGGTGCCATGGTCTGACAATATTTCTCTGAGAAATCCCAAACGAGAAAATATCAGCCAAAAAGCGTCTGCGATATTGGCAGTGGAAATGCTCTTAAGAGGTATAGCCTCTAACCAACGTGTGCACATGTCAACGCATGTTAGGATAAATTGATGTGTTCTGGCCGACTTGATCTTAAAAGGGCCAATAATATATATTGCCTTTTTCTGAAACTGCCGAATAGGAATGTCCGCAACCTGGATAGGTGCTGCATGTCGTGGACCTCTCGATTTGACCTCTTGACATATTTTGCAAGATCGAAAATAAATGCGTATGTCTTTATTCACAAATGGCCAAAAGAAAGCCTCAAGTACTCTTGACTTAGTACGTGAAAAACCAATATGTCCAGCACACTGAGAGTCGTGAGCATGTTGCAGAATTTGGACTCTTATACTCTTGGGCACGAGAATTTGTGAATGCATAGACGTAGTCGAGTATTGTACCATACGCACTAGTACGCCATTCTTCATTGTAATCCAAGATTTGCGATTTGTGTTCTGATTTGGATCACCCTTTTCAGCAAGAAGGAAGAAATTTTTTAAAGAAGGATCATCGTCTTGCAGTTTTATAAAAGAGTCACGCGAAATCACAAAGTGACAATCTTGGCTATGCACTTCATTAATTTCCGTCGACGAAGTTTGAGGCATAGTAAGAGCTTGTGCTCTTGTGACCACTGCATTGGCAGCTTGGATATTTTGTTCTTCCCAAGCAGCAATCTGCTGCGGGATGCATTCCTTAACTCCATGAATACGACCGATGATAAGATCCGCAACAGGTTTCGGTAGAAGACACTCGTGGATATCTCCCGTAAAGAAGGGAGTAGCAATGTGAATGATAGCAGTTGGATAATTTTCCAGAGTGCCACAAAATGTCACACATTTGACCACCTTTCCCGTGGCACAGGAAGGATCTATGAGAGATTGCTTAACTCCGATAGTAGTGCATCCAGAATAAAAAAGGACTGAGACTGGATTATTATTCACTAGACCTTTATGTAAGATAATAGATCCTCTCCCGTCATGCGCAACTGCAGCAGGAAGAGCGAGAAGAGGGTGACCACAACTCAAGATAGTTACAGTAGTCGGTTCGAACAATGTTGTGCATTGGGGGCATTGAGATGCTCTCCCAAAATCGAAAGCAGAACAAGTGATAGCATTAGAGTTTTTATTATCGTTCACTTGATTACAGGCTCCCTGAGACTCTTGCAGTACAGAGTTTGCCTGGTGATATGATCTATTTTTCTTGTGTTGAGATCTACCGCGATTATTATTTCCTCTGAAATTGTCATTGTTTGCTCTACCGTAACCATTGTTCTAATTTGAATCCCAGTTTCCATAGTCACTATAGTCATTTTCCCATTGATGAGAATATTTTTTAGTTTGGCTTTGTTGTCTTCGTGAAGGATAGCTTAGATAGTTTCTATTGTGACTACCCCTGCGAAAGTTTCTAAAATTTCTTGACCCAAAATAACAAAGACTGTCAGATCGACACCAGTTCTTCGGAGAAGAACCATTATGTGATGGATTGCTTTGATTTTGAGCAAAATTGCGATTACTCTTCCTATTAAAGTTGTGTTGAGCACCTTGAAATTTACGAAGACAGTTAGGGCCATATGGTGCTGCAGAAGCAACTGGCAAACCTTCTTTAACTTTAGAATTGCTAACATTTACATGAGGGTGCGCAGGGACATACTGGCAACAATGTTCTTCCATATCTTTTATGTTCTTAGGTTTACGCTCATGTAGAAAGGCAAGAAAAGACTCATTGACAGATGACATAACTTTGTCTCGAAGTAATAAGTCGTGAGACGCAAGACCCCTGAGCTAGGCTCAGGTGGGCTATCTAAAAACTTACTAGGAAAGGCTTACCATTCAAGCCATATATTGTCAGGTAACAAGACATCGGTTCTAAAATTAGACCGCTTGGTTAAAAGACAAGTTGGATAACAACCACTGTTGGCTTCAACCCAAGTAAAAAATGAGTAACTCCCCTTAGATCAAGAATCCAACAAATAATGTCTCCAAACTTAAATAGGTACATTTAACAGACTATAAACTCAACGAAACTGTCCGCAACAGACACACATTGAGGAAACCTGTTGATAGCATAGCAAGGCAGTCCTTGTTCTGGAATCCCCAAGAACAGAGAGGGCAGAGGTAGACTAAAACACGTGGAGAAGAAGCTGATAAAGAAGTGAAAATGATGAGGGAAAACATGGAAAGACCGTGAGCGGTGCCACGTGACAGGAGGACTTGGCATGTGTTTGTTGAAGGCCTGTGCTCGTCTGTGAGCTAAAGGGTATTGACGGAGTCTTTCTATTAAAAATTCTATAGTTTGTTCCTTAATTTTTTTGTCATTTTGTATTCGTTAAAATAGCATTGTGGTCATAATTAGCCCCCTCCCCCCCTTTGTTTTACCCTAGCCAACTCTTTATGGGAGCCGCGGTAGCGCAGTGGTTAGTGCACTGGCTTCCTGGCTTGGTGGTCCATGGTTCGATCACCAGATGAAGTGGGATTGTTTTAGACCGCAATCGGCTCCGGCATCGAACCAGCCTCATGAATTGGGTACCAGAGCAACTCTGGGAAGGATACGGCGACCGACTTAATGCTGACCACATCAACCCTAGTTTGCCGATGGTCACGAAAATATGGGCCTTATACCATATTCCTAATATACCTCAATGGGCGTGTAACGGGATCCTTTACCCTCCTTTCGAACTCTTTTTATTTGGCGCTCTATATCTTTTTAAAGATGGCGCTTTCTGATCTTTGATAATTCTTTATGTATATGCCCCCCCCCCCCCAACCCTCCGTCCAGTTCTAGAAATTGTCTCAAGAGTTGATATATTATATATATAGTGTAAACTTTTACGGCTTTTGGATGTTTATCATTTGTACGGTTTTGGCTATATGAGAATTTTATTGCCTATAACGATCTTTGTATCGGTGGAGAGTTTTCTGTTTTTATTTAGTGATTCATTTTTTAAACTACGATGTTTATTTGGTATATGTTGATTTAATTACAATATTCTAATCATCATGAGGAGTAACTATTATGTTATCTGGTGACTGTTGGAAACCGCATTGGTGTAATGGTTACCAAATTGCGCTGGCGATAAGGTGTTCAAGGTTCAAGCCCGGGCGTGGCATTTGAAGGAGTGTCATCGACCGGGATTTTGACTGATCAAGTCAGTTGATGAACTGATCTCATGGGTATTTCTAAACACAACATTACCATAATCGTACGTGACCATGTGGAAGAATAATTCTTGCACCACACATTACCGCTGTAAACAACTGTCGTAAATTTAGATAGGTTTGAAAGATATTTATGGTCCCGCCTAAGTAGGGTGGATGGTGATAGTAAAGTAAAGTAAAAATGAAGGTGTGGGAATAGATTTCACGAGTGAATAGTTTAAGGAGAAGATATGTCTCTGGAATGAGACGTTTCTCAAGTCCAGCCTATCTATACGATTATAATTTAACATAAGACAATCTTGCACCTCCCTATATAGAAATATAAGTTTAACTACACACACACACACACACACACACACACACACACACACAGCTATGTGACAACAAGACACACAAACGTGAAAAAAAAACTTTGGTAAATTGGGTATGGGTCTGACCAACACACAAAGGTAAGTTCTTTCGCTGTTTATTATCATTAAACTTTACAACATCGAATATCTAAAGAAAGATCAAATAAGGTCAGAATTCATACATAGAAAAATAACAGAATACATGTGCCCTCCCTCATTGAGAAAAAGAAAGAACCCAACAAGTTAATAACCCAAATGTCAAAGGTTAGCACTATGTTAAAGAAAAGACAGTAAAGAAAGGAACAAAGTTCCTACTAAATGTTACTCAGTAAGTAAACAATATTTAAGCAAAACCAAAGATGATACAGTTTATGTAACTAAGAAAATAGTCACTCTTTCTGTCTGACATACAGTGGCCACTCAATCACGCTTACCTAATCTGGGTTATATATCCCTTAGACATACAAGTATCCTGAATATAAACTTCCAGTGGTTTTTATCTTCCCTATTTGGCCCCAGTCCTTCCTCTATAACAAATACGATTTTATGAGGAGGATGCCAAATTTGGTGGTTGATTCCTTTATGGACAAATGTCACCTCGAACAGATAATGTAGAAAAATAAAACCCCGTGATCTGTGTTCACAGTAAACAGTAGAAAATACTTCCAGTATTTTGAAACATCTGGTTGCTAACACTGTTACAATTTATAAATGATGATGATGGTAAATTTTATCGGCTGTCTCTGTGGTGAGTGCCGATTTTGAAACAGCGTAACTTGCTGGATAAATCCGCTGATACGACTGTCAAAAGTCAGATAGTGATGTTATTGGTATTATGCCACAGTGGGCTGATAAAAGTTAACGAATATCTGGGTATTTATAAGTCCAGATAACTTTACTATTTAAAATGTTAATTTGACACTTTGGCCAATCCATTTCACAACTGAAATTGGGGACGCGTAATCCAAGAACAAGACGACATTAATCAATCATTAAATGAAGAAAAAGGACCAAAAGAGACCGCTGGTCGCCGTTTGATCAGGTCTGCTTAAGAATAGAACAACATTGTGAAAAAAAATTCTATTATTATATGTCTACATATATATACACGGATGGGAACAAGACGATCTCTTATCATCTCCATCAGTCCTGATTAAAGTTAAAAGGCACACGGTGTCTCTGGCCTATAATATCGACTCGTCGCTTAGCGAGTGCAGGTTTGGTTGAGGTATGCAGCCTTTCCCCTCCTGCTCCGGTCAACGATCAGCGCACATTGTTTATTATTATTATTAAATTATCCCTACTCTCACTTAACAAATATCTAACAATGTTAGATTGCCGGCGTCTATTTGTTTAGTCGTATGATTGTTGAGAGGTGATTTATTTGTGATGTGGAACATGTAGAGTATCACCCTCAGACACCAGAGATGGTGGAGGCGTAGAAATATGGATTCTTTGGTCTGGTTTGTGTATACGTGTTGTAGGTGTGTGTTGCGTGCATATTTTGACGCACATATTACAAAAATCGATATGGCTATTTAATATGGAAAAAATATAGACATTCATTCATTTGTGTATGAAAATGCTGTCTATGGTAAAAGCGAGAGAATCCATGTTTGATTCACACTTTTGATTATAGGAGTAATCGTTCTTGATATTGATCCGGCGCATGGATTGCGCTTACGGTTGTACTTATTTTTTAGGGCCAGAAAATATATTAATTTGCTTATTATGTTTATGGCCTGAATTCATATGTATTACATATTATTAGTACAAGTAGAATCAGTCCTATATTGTATATTTTGGATGGGTAGGCGGGACTAGATTCTTATTATTCCGGTCTAGCGGAAGTATGAGTTGTCTTGACAAGTCGTGATGAGTTCCGATGTACCGTGATAATGGCGGGTACGCATTTTTCAAAGGGCTGGTAGATTCTTAGGAAATACGATTCATGGAGTGGTTTTCTTCTAAAGGAGATGGTATCTCTACTATAGTTTATGTTAGAGACTCTCCTAAGGTACGGTACAATGTATAATTCGGACTCCATGTATTGCCAGACCCTATTTTGATGATCTCATGTCGATTCGACCTAGATGGAACATTGTGCTTCGTATCGCTAGGGTCGTGTTTTGTATCGACAAAGATGACAGATTTTCCTACAGCGGTTATGGCTACGTGAATTAACCTGATCATCGTAAAGCTGTATGGGAACATTTATGAAATCATTTATATACCCATTATAAATTAACTCTGGCTTATATTCTCCTTCCTATGAATGAGTGAACGACAACTCAGGGAGGCGGCCATGTTAGATTTCGGTCATCATATGTTTTGATCACTGCCAAGAGAACAGATTATTTATCCTATTATCGGACAGTGACTGAAAGATCTCAATCTTGCTAGAAACCCCCTCTTTCGTGGTTTCATAATATATGCTACAAACTATGGACGTCAAGTAACCTTAGTTATTTACCGATCTGCCTTCACTGACGCGTTTAGTCAGATAGGGGGATGCGGCCATAATATATCATGACATTGAACTTTTGATGTACTGCCCATTATTTCTGAATGTGTCATGACTTCAGATCTGCTATGTATACCTACAAATTGATATGTCAACATACCATGATGTACTCGTATGTCCCAGTGTGTACGTCTGAATAAATTGAGTAAACAAAGATTCCAGCAGTCTGCATTGGTGCCTTGTAGACACATGTGTATGAGTGGTTATATTGGTCAGCACACGAACAGTACACCATTCGCGGTAATCACACTCTACACTTCTACTTCATACATACACCATCCTGCGTCGGTTGGAGTGACCAAGTTTAGGGCCTGCTTCCCCTGGAGCCTTTGCCTTCCCTAACTCAGGACTAGGGTGAGTTACCCATTTACAGCTGGGTAGACTGGAGCATGCCTGATCTCAACAACACACCACTCTTCCTTACAGAGCATACCGACTGACACTTTACAGAGTGGAAAGAAGAAAAGAAACTTTACAGTGGCGAGCCAGATTCCTGGGTCCAGCTTACGCAGTTTTGTGTTGAGAATCACAGTTTACAGCTGAAAGAACATTTGTTTGAACACATCAACACCAGTAGGACAGCTATACAGTCGATGTCAGCTTGACCTGTATTACCGATAGGATGCTGTATCTAGGTCAGCGCTTGTTGACAGTTTTTCGCTGTACAGACAGTATTACACAGGACAGTGGTATCAAGTGTAGAAAATATCTGGAGCAGTATTGTTGACATTTCTCAACGTACAGAAGAATCACAGTGTTGTTGAACATAAAGTGCATAGTTCATCGTTGGATCTTCATATGCTCAAAAGAGAAAAAATTGACAGTGTAATAGTTTAGAATTAAATCTATTACTCAATAAAGTGGCAAGTTATTAGTATTAAAATAAACTGTGCCTGCTTTACAACACTATACCTGCAACACATTCCATTCATGACATAAATTATATTGTATGCTATATGCTATTTATGCTTACATGTTATTTGTTTATATGTGTAGGTGTTTATATGTTGCGGGCCTGGATGGGAGGTGACTAGAACAGGAAATACCGAATGATATTGGTCTTGTTCTGGCGTTCGATAGGGAGCAATTTCTTAATTGAAATTTGCATGCAACATAGTTTGCAAATATTTGGTTAGTTGTGACGACTGTTTCATATTTGTATTTGTAACATTTTTTCTGTTCTTTATTTTTTTTTTATTTGTTTGTATAATTGTAGGTCTCATCTTTCCTTTCATTTCAGTTTTTTACACCCTTATGTTTATACACTGTGGCGTTATTTGTCTTGTCATTTTATTATTGCAGTTATCATCACGGTTTCTGTGATCATTTTTTTTCATTTCTCCTATTTAATTTAATTTGATCTCTGCAAATGTGTTCATATTGTCTTTTCTTGTTTGTCCTTTGTAATGTCTTTAGTTGACATATGACGTATAGTGGTATACACTGATAGTATAGTACAGATCAGTACTTTATGATTGTTATTGTTATAAAACAAAATGTACAAGACCTTTGTAAGGCTTGTCTCCCAAAGTGATTGGTAAAGGGAAATATTTTTTCCACAGGTACTCAAGTGATCTTTGATTACATTGAGGTATACAAGACCTTTGTAAGGCTTGTCTCCCACAGTATTTGAGATACAGTTATTGTGTCCATAGGTACTCAAGTTATCATTGGTTATTATAAACCATACAAGTTTGGACTAAGACTAAGTCTATGGTATAGACTTGTCTCTCATTAACGTGAAAGAGGGTAATTTATTTACTTTTTCAGGTTTCTGATTTAAGAAGACAATATGTCTACATTAGATTATTTCATTGCACAAGGAAAATCTCTTGATAAGACTGGAAAAGACTTAGAACAATGGGCTGTTGCTCAATATGACAAAGCATTAGCTGCAGAAGAGAAAAAAATTGCTGCTGCTGTTGAAGAAAGAAAAGCTGCTGCTGAGGAAAAAAAAAGCTGCGGCTGAGGAGAGAAAACTTCAAATAGAAGAAAAAAAAGCTGCTGCAGAAGAAAGGAAAGCTCTAGCTGAAGAAAAAAGATTAGAAAAAGAAGCTGATACTGCTGCTGAACTTAAGAAATTGCAGATGCAAGTGGAGGAAAGGAGATTTGAGGCAGAACAGAAGAAATTAGAAGCTGATGCAGAGCAGAAAAAACTAGAAGTTGCTGCTGCTGCAGAACAGAAAAAACTAGAAGTTGCTGCTGCTGCAGAACAGAAGAAATTAGAAGCTGCAGCTGAACAAAAAAAATTAGAAGTTGCTGCAGAACAGAAGAAATTAGAAGCTGCTGCAAAACAGAGAAGATTAGATAGAGAAGCTGAAGAGAGAAAAGCAATAAGAGAACATGAGTTTGAATTAGAGAAATTAAAATTGACATGTATGAGTAATGTTAATCAGGCATCTGGTAGTAATGGTAAACCCTTTGTGTACAAGGTCAAGGTACCAGCGTTTAACCCTACCAGTGATGACATAACATTTTGGCTTTCTAGATTTGAACGGGCTTGTCGATCTCATAATGTTGACAAATCACAGTATGTGAATCAGTTGTCTGAAAATCTAAAAGGGGAGTCTCTGAGTAAGTTATATTTTGTTGAAGAGGCCGACAAAGATAATTATGATGCTGTTAGGGCAGCTTTGATAAAGAGATATCAGCTGTCTGAGGAAGGTTACCGTCTTTTGTTTAAAACAATGAGACCTGAGGTAGGTGTAGAATTCTCAGATTTCATCTCAAAAGCACGAATTACACTTTCACGATGGATTGAATTATCCAAAACAGAGAAAACATTTGATGGTCTTACGGATTTATTGCTAAGAGACAAGGTCATGTCTTCTGTAAATAAATCATTCCTAGAGTTCTTACATGAGCGTAAACCTGGTACAATAAAGCAAATGGAAGAATATTGTGACCAGTATGCCACGGCACACCCTGACATGATTCTTAGTAACTCTAACATTAAAGAGAGTATGCCAGTTGCTTCGGCAACAGAATATAATCAGAATTACTCACACAAATTCCAAGGAGCTAAAAATAAATTTGATAAAAAGGTTAATTGGAATAAGTATCAAAACCAAGATAACCACTCAAATCAGGGTTCTTCTTCGAAGAACTGGAATCGAGCTGATAGTCCTCGACACGCGAGGGGTACCCATAATGTTAGAAATTCTCGGAAAGGGAGTAGCTATAGGAACTACCCAAGTGCTTCATGGAGACAACAGAAACAATATTACAGGGATACTCAATATAACGAGCGTGATGATTATGATCATGAATATTATGATTCAAACCCAAATAGGGGTTATAACAGAGGCAATAATAATTATAGAGACAATTATAACCGAGGTAGATCACAACACAAAAGACATGGTAAATCTTATTACCAGGCTAACTCTGCACAACAGGAGTTCCACGACACCGATAATCAGAATAATGATAAAAAAAGACTCCAACAGTGTAGCAAATTCCGCTTTCGATTTTGCTAGAGCATCTGAGTGTTCGCAATGCAAAACATTATTCGATCCAACCACAGTGTCTACTTTAAGCTGCGGTCACCCGCTTCCCGCTCTCCATGCGTCAATTGCGCATAATGGAAGGGGTGCTCTTGTCTTTAATAGGGGCCTAATAGATGGTACTCCGGTATCAATTCTTTTCGATTCGGGGTGCACTACCATTGGAGTGAGGCAATCACTCGTAAATCCTTCTCGAGCTACAGGCAATATAGTCAAATGTGTAACATTTGGTGGCACATTGGAGAAGTACTCCACTGCCATTATCAATATTGCTACGCCTTTCTTTACAGGAGAGGTGCAAGCATGTCTCTTGCCGAATCCGATCGCTGATCTTATCATCGGTCGCATTCATGGAGTGAAAGAATGCACTCCACAGCAAATTTCTAATTGGGAAAATGTTAATATGCAATCTGCTAATGCAGTAATCACTAGGGCTCAAGCTCTTAATATGCCACAATCTTCACATTCTGATGATAATGATGCGCAGATCCAAGATGATCCCTTGGAGATTTCCCACGATTCCTTTATCAAACAGCAGGAAGATGATCCTACTCTAAAGAAATTCTTTACTCTGGCAACAAAAGGTGATCCGAATAAGGATACAAATCGTAAATCTTGGATTACGATGAAGAATGGCGTACTTGTACGTATGGTACAAGACTCCGCTAAGTCCATTCATTCTCAAATCCTTGTGCCTAAAAATATGAGAGTTAAAATCTTACAGCACGCTCATGATTCGCAGTGTGCTGGACATATGGGTTTTTCCCGTACTAAAGCTAGAGTTCTTCAATCTTTCTTTTGGCCTGCTGTGAATAAGGACATACGAATCTATTGTCGATCTTGTAAAGTATGTCAAGAGATTAAATCCAGAGGTCCACGCCATGATGCACCTATTCAGGCTGCAGACATTCCCATTCGGCCATTTCAAAAAATGGCGATAGACATCATTGGTCCATTTAAGATAAAGTCTGCTAGAGGACACCAATTTATTTTGACGTGTGTTGATATGTGCACACGTTGGCCGGAGGCTGTTCCTCTAAAGAGCATAACTACTGCTGATGTCGCAGATGCTCTTTGGTTAATATTTTCTCGTCTGGGGTTTCCAGCAGAAATATTATCCGACCATGGTACCCAACTCATATCGGATACCATGTCTCAAGTAATGTCGACTCTGAAGATAGAGAGATCGCTGAGTAGTATTTATCATCCTATGTCCAATGGGATGGTGGAACGTTTGAATAGAACTCTGAAAAACCTACTAGGTAAGATAACAGAAGATCATCCTCAGGATTGGGATAGGGTTTTACCCGCGGCTCTCTTTGCATATAGAGAGGTCGCCAACGAACATACAGGATTTTCTCCCTTTGAACTTGTCTTTGGCGCGAAACCGCGAGGTCCTATGTCCTTACTTCATGATCTTATAACTGCTGATAATATTGTCGATGACACAAAATCCTCTTATGAATATGTCATCGCACTTAGACACAAGATTATTGAAGCATGCAAATTGGCAACTGCTTCTTCTGAATTTGCGAAACAGAAGGCAAGGGAATTTGCCAATAAAAAGAGATGTTTGCGACAACTTTGTCCAGGTGACAAAGCATTTGTCTTGCTACCTTGTAGGGAAAATGGACTTCTCATTTCTTGGAAAGGTCCGTACGATATAATATCAAAAGTTTCCGATGTTGACTATATCGTCGATATTGACGGGAAGCGTAAAACCTTCCACATCAACATGCTCACGGAATTCCATGAACGTCCTGATTATTTACAACCTGTTTTCCAGGCAACGGACGATTTTCCAGTCCAACATGGACAGTACTCATCTCTGTCAGTAATACAGGATGAGGAAACGAGTTTCTCGGATGTAAATTTACCTTTTCCAATGATTCCTCTTCACTCTAATGAATCATGGAAAGATGTTGCAATTTCTCCAGAATTATCTCCAGGAGAGCAGAAACAAATTTCTACTATGTTAGAACAATTTCAGGATGTCCTTACTGACATTCCTGGTCAAACGGATGTCATTCAACATGACATTATTCTTACTGACCATAGTCCTATAAGAGTCAGACCGTATCCTATCCCGATACATTTTCAAGCACAGGTAGAGAAAGAGTTAGATGAGATGATAGAGTTAAAAAATTATTGAACCATCCACATCAGCATATTCTTCGCCGATGGTTATAGTACGAAAAAAAGACAATAACATACGTCTTTGCGTGGATTATCGCAAATTGAATCAAGTAACTAAATTCGATGCTGAACCTATGCCTTTACTAGAAGAGCTACTTACGAGACTATCGAATTCTCACTTCTTTACTAAACTCGATTTGTCTAAGGGATATTGGCAAGTTCCACTATCCGAACACGCCAAACCGTTTACTGCTTTTTCGACGCCTAGGGGTCTATTCCAATGGAATTTCATGCCTTTCGGTCTTATGAACGCCCCTGCAACATTTGTACGCATGATGCGTCGAATCCTATCTCATCGCTCAGATGTCATTGCGTATCTTGATGACATCTGTCTTTTCAGTGATACTTGGAACGATCACTATAATGGTATAAATGAACTATTGTCTATCTTACGCGAGCATAACCTGACAGCGAAACCATCGAAAGCATGTATTGGTTTTAGCGAAATATCTTTCTTAGGACACCGTGTTGGTCATGGGTTCCTAAAAACAGAAGACCATAATACAAGTAAGATACTTAACATTTCTATTCCTAAGACTAAAAAGCAAGTACGAAGTCTCTTAGGTCTAATACAATTTTATGGACGATTCATCCCGAATCTGTCCTCCATTATGTCACCTCTTTCTTCCTTGCTAAAGAAAGGGTCTCCTAATGTAGTCCATTGGACTCAAGAATGTCAATCCTCTTTGGATAAGGTTAAAACTATGTTTTCTACTTCACCTATCCTAGTATTGCCTTCTAAGGATAAGACATTTATTCTTCATAGTGACGCTTCATCCACCGGGATTGGAGCTGCACTAATGCAAGAGTACTCTGGAACTCTGCATCCTGTGATGTATATTTCTCGGAAATTAAATGCCGCAGAGAAGAATTACTCGGTCCTAGACCGTGAATTATTGGCTATGGTTTGGTCAATCCTTAAACTGCAAAGATTTCTTCTGGGCGCGCATTTCATTGTGGAAACTGACCAGAAAGCTCTTACGGCTATTCAGAGTAAAAATCTGAAGAGCGCGAGATCAACGCGATACGCGATTGCTCTACAGCCATTTCATTTTTCGGTGCGAGCTATCCGTGGGTCAGAAAATGTGATGGCAGATATTTTGTCTAGATGCCCACATGATTCATAATTGTTATACAACTTTGATACAGTTGTTTCTATGTTGAAATGTGTACACATATGTAATATATCATATATTGATTGTAACACTACTTAGCGGTTCATTGATATTTATTCACCGCTGATCTTTCAATGTTTTTCGTCTTTGATGATCATGATGTTAAGATATCTTAGATGAAATTTATGTATAAACTAATGTGGAAATTGGGTCATTGCTAATATTGTAGTATGCGTTGGTGACACCTCTCTGGAAATATTAATACTTAGAGAAGTACCTTCTCTAAGGTCATAAAACTTATGCTTATCATCTGCGCATTGTTATTGGTGCGTTGTGAGCCTATTGTATGTTGCTCCTAGATGTGTTTCAAAAAAAAAAAAAATGTACCATTTTTTTTCCCGAGGGGTGTGGTAATCTGTTGCGTGCATATTTTGACGCACATATTACAAAAATCGATATGGCTATTTAATATGGAAAAAATATAGACATTCATTCATTTGTGTATGAAAATGCTGTCTATGGTAAAAGCGAGAGAATCCATGTTTGATTCACACTTTTGATTATAGGAGTAATCGTTCTTGATATTGATCCGGCGCATGGATTGCGCTTACTGTTGTACTTATTTTTTAGGGCCAGAAAATATATTAATTTGCTTATTATGTTTATGGCCTGAATTCATATGTATTACATATTATTAGTACAAGTAGAATCAGTCCTATATTGTATATTTTGGATGGGTAGGCGGGACTAGATTCTTATTATTCCGGTCTAGCGGAAGTATGAGTTGTCTTGACAAGTCGTGATGAGTTCCGATGTACCGTGATAATGGCGGGTACGCATTTTTCAAAGGGCTGGTAGATTCTTAAGGAAATACGATTCATGGAGTGGTTTTCTTCTAAAGGAGATGGTATCTCTACTATAGTTTATGTTAGAGACTCTCTCCTAAGGTACGGTACAATGTATAATTCGGACTCCATGTATTGCCAGACCCTATTTTGATGATCTCATGTCGATTCGACCTAGATGGAACATTGTGCTTCGTATCGCTAGGGTCGTGTTTTGTATCGACAAAGATGACAGATTTTCCTACAGCGGTTATGGCTACGTGAATTAACCTGATCATCGTAGAGCTGTATGGGAACATTTATGAAATCAGTTATATACCCATTATAAATTAACTCTGGCTTATATTCTCCTTCCTATGAATGAGTGAACGACAACTCAGGGAGGCGGCCATGTTAGATTTCGGTCATCATATGTTTTGATCACTGCCAAGAGAACAGATTATTTATCCTATTATCGGACAGTGACAGGGAGATCTCAATCTTGCTAGAAACCCCCTCTTTCGTGGTTTCATAATATATGCTACAAACTATGGACGTCAAGTAACCTTAGTTATTTACCGATCTGCCTTCACTGACGCGTTTAGTCAGATAGGGGGATGCGGCCATAATATATCATGACATTGAACTTTTGATGTACTGCCCATTATTTCTGAATGTGTCATGACTTCAGATCTGCTATGTATACCTACAAATTGATATGTCAACATACCATGATGTACTCGTATGTCCCAGTGTGTACGTCTGAATAAATTGAGTAAACAAAGATTCCAGCAGTCTGCATTGGTGCCTTGTAGACACATGTGTATGAGTGGTTATATTGGTCAGCACACGAACAGTACACCATTCGCGGCAATCACACTCTACACTTCTACTTCATACATACACCATCCTGCGTCGGTTGGAGTGACCAAGTTTAGGGCCTGCTTCCCCTGGAGCCTTTGCCTTCCCTAACTCAGGACTAGGGTGAGTTACCCATTTACAGCTGGGTAGACTGGAGCATGCCTGATCTCAACAACACACCACTCTTCCTTACAGAGCATACCGACTGACACTTTACAGAGTGGAAAGAAGAAAAGAAACTTTACAGTGTGTAGCTAAACAGTTAGCAGGACAGTCCACACAGGACGTCACGTAAACACACGACGTGGAAGTCAATTAACCTGGTAACAGCTGGTTACGTTTCCAAACATTTATTGAGACGCCACAATAGTTACGATGACATTGACGATCAATCACAAGCAATGTATAGCAAATTAACCAGTATATATGCGAGTTAATCAACTCTTTCCTGATACAAGTAGATCAGATATGTAGGCATGTTTAAATATCAGCCGCACGAGCATGGCGGACTATGAACTCAGTTCACGTTGACCTTCTGTGGACATATTTTATAAGTCTAACCTTCGTAAAAGCGTCTTCGCTGGCATGGCGAAGTTCGAGAACATAATATTAATTGTTCTGTGGGCATAAGTAGCCTGAACCATAGATATATTAGGCATCGAGATATCTGGTGTGCTTCTAGTAATAAAGTCTCTTTCCCGCCTGACAGTGCGAAACGAGTCGAACAATAATGTCTAACCTCACCGACTACAGGACAACATAGGAAGAGCAGTTTTACCTTTATGTTCGAAAAACACCACAATTCCAACCGTCTCCAGACGTTAGAATTACACACATGGGATTAATATGAATAAACTGGCCATCAAAATCACAGAAGATCCTTTCCCATGATGGAAGAATACTCGGGGACACAAGAGCATATCTTGCCCCGACACAGATCACATCTCGACCGCATTCTGCCACAAACTAAACTGGGCGGAAGCTTGTTCAATCTACAACCAAAAGACAGACATGCGCAGAGAACCATTCCCGTGAGATCAATTCAGTAAAGTACGTAACTATGATCCTATACTGAGAACGACATATAAAATCGAGCCTTATTAGGAAAGAAATAGCAACATTGCAGGTTGCCAACCATTTCTAAGAAAAGTAGACCTGTACGCTCCTTAAAAGGACATGAACCGAGATCGGTATGACATTATACCGGCAACCTTCGGTCACAAGAAAAGATAACTACACAAAGTAAAACAGTGAGTTCATTTCCCGAGTTCTATCCCTTGCATAAGGAAAAATTAGCGTACACTGTTAACGTTGCATAATTCTTATGTGTAACAATGATATTAAACACTAGTCACTAATATAGTTACACAAAATGAAATATAACGTGAATTCTATGGTCCACTATCAGTCGCGCCTAGCATATTAATTTCGTTATCTAAAACGTATCTTCTTGTGTGAGAAGATGCTGGTGATAGAAATTACATTAAACTGAACAACTGGCAAGAAATATCTACGCGTTATTTTATTTCACTAGTTTTAACGCTAGAAAATCACAGAATTATAATGGTAAAACTTAACACATTTTAACACTTAAGCACAAATTTCTATTACCAGAAAATCCGAATGAAATCCCCACGAAGGCTATTAACACACCTTCCAAAATGGTTCTAGACTACGTGTTTAGACTATCCGAAGAATTATGAGCGACAACTGATAACTGGTATGGGGAGCCACAGTTTATATACATTATTGTCTCTCCAATCTATAGATGACGTTACTTTTCACACTATAGCGCACAGCAGAAAATCAGGAGACTACGTTTTCCCTGATACAAGGTTTTCACGGTCGCTCTGTCTGCCGCTGCTAATCGACAACAGAGACTTGGAACCGTGTAACGGGTTTTCTTCCGAGATATCCCAGTTTATGAAGATCAAAGCGTTTGCTCCCCTTGTATGTACGAACAACAAAGGGTCCCTCCGGGAAAATATTTTGCCTCGAGCGTCTCACTTCAAAGTTCTGGTGTTTCCACGTGCGTCTGTATGATATCTTGATGATTGACAGATCAGCTCGCATGAGAAACTCAGGTAAACAAACCAGGTTTGCTACCTGTTATCACTGGCAGGTCGCGACAGTTGGTAAACAGCTTGTTTACGTCTCAGAGAAAAGTGGCGTGGATTAAAAATGAGTAAACATAACCTCTGCATAGCTAAACTAAGAATTAAACTGAAGAAGTTATACCAACCAAATAAAAACAGAAGAATAGATGTACACAGACTGCAATCAAACGATGTAAAAGAGGAATATAATATCAAAATGAACAACTATTTCGATGCTTAGGCAAAATTGACAACGATGTCACCACCAAGACAATCGATACTAAATGGGAACAACTGAGAACAGCAATGACAGAAGCAGCTGTAGCGACCACCGGATACCTAGTACATAAAAAGAAAAAATGGATGAGAGAAGATACTTGGGATAAAATACAAGAAAGGAAAACAGCAAAACTTAAACTATTAGCGGCAAGTACACATAATGCAGTTGAATCTTGCAAACTAACTTATAACTTGTTAAATAAAGAAGTGAAGACAAAAACTCGAAGAGATAAAAGACATTTCATCAATGAACTGGCCGTAGAAGATGAAAATGATGCAAGAACTGTTCATAGTAGGTGCCTTTATCAAATTACAAAACAACTATGTCACCAGCCTACTGATATGGAAACACCTGTGAAAGATGAATTAGGAAATCTAATACCAACAGAAAAAGAACAAATGAAGAGATGTGCTGAGCACTTCATGGAGGTGCTAAACAGACCACCACCAACAGTAACACCTGATTTTAATAATGAAACACCCACAACCACCTTGCCAATAACTTGCGATGAATTCACGCTGGACGAGATCAAACAAGCCGTTAAAAGATTAAAAAATTTTTAAGCTGCTGGAGTTGACGAAATTTCAGGCGAAATGATTAAAGCAGTTAATGACAACAACCTCTTGAGAATTTTAGATATTATAAATGAAGTATGGAGAGAAGAAAAACCACCACAACAATGGAAAGACAGTATTATTGTAAAGTTACCGAAGAAAGGTGATCTATCAGACTGTAATAACTGGCGTGGTATATCTCTATTATCAGTACCTGGAAAATTATTATGTTGCATGATGTTAGAAAGACTTAAATTGCATGCTGACGAAAAGATCAGAGAAGAACAAGCGGGTTTCAGGCCGAAACGATCATGTATTGATCAAATATTCACACTAAGAACAATTATAGAAGAATCAGTGGAAATGCAATCGCCACTTATTATCACCTTTGTCGATTTTCAAAAAGCCTTTAATAGTCTACACCGCCCATCATTGTGGAAGATACTTACAATCTATGGTTTTCCAACAAAATATGTGAATATAATCAAAGCGCTATATGACAATGCAAGATGTTGTGTTAGAACAAATAAAGGGAATACAGAATGGTTTACAGTAGAAACAGGGGTGAAACAAGGCTGTATTATGTCACCACTACTTTTTGGAATAGCTATTGATTGGGTTATGAGAAACTATACCCACAATGAACAATTAGGTATAAAATGGACAAAAGGAAAATTCCTGGGGGACCTGGATTTCGCAGATGATTTAGCATTCTTAAGTTCAACACCCAGATAATCCCAAGAAGCAGTAAATAATTTGTGTCATCTTTCGGTTAAAATAGGTCTCCAAATAAATGCCTCTAAAACTAAAGTTATGAACTTTTCTAACGAGACCTTTAATATCATCCTGAACGGGGAAAAACTACAGAAAGTTAAAAGTTTCAATTATTTAGGCAGTAAAATGACTCAGGATGGTGACACAACAAGAGAAATTCATACTAAAATTGCTTTGGCAGCTAGCGATTTCAATAGATTAACTAACATTTTGAAATTACGATAATTGAATATACATACCAAGCTTCGTCTGTTTAATTCAAATGTTATCTCAGTGTTAACATACGGCTGTGAGAGTTGGAAAATAACAAAATCATTGGAGAACAGGCTGAATACATTCGAGAACAAATTTCTTAGAAAACTCATGAACATCAGTTGGAAAAAATTCAAGACTAATCGACAAATAAGAGAAGACTCTAGGCAGAAATATGTCTCCAACTATATAAGGAAAAGACGATGGTCATATATCGGTCATGTCCTATGAATGCAAAACAACAGAATACCATTGCAGGCACTCACTTGGGTTCCTGAGGGTAAGAGGAAAAAAGGAAGACCAAAAGAAACACCCAGAAGAACAATAATAAGAGAACGAAGAACGTTGGGATTAAACAATGTGCAACAGCTAAGAGGAGTGGCGTCACAACGTACAACCTGGAGAGCACTGGTTTCTGCCTTATGCGCCGTGTTTGGTGCTTAAAGAATTTATTATTATCATTATTATTAAACACAGGCTGTAAGTTGCATGACTTTGCTAGCGAATCATAGACGCTACGAGATCACGAAAGACTGTCAGATACTGTAATCTATATTTCCATTATACGTCACAACAACATTAACAATAAATGTGTCGATGCAATACCTGGAAACTCCCATACCCGCCAATCAGTTGACGCAGTTATGGAACCATCCTAGCCTACATACCCATCGACTACTGCTTTAATTAAGAGCACTAGTCTTGCGTCCACGCAACTTAGACCAGCCTCTACTTTGAAAAGGCACAAGAATTATGATTAAAAAAACGAATGCCTCATGTCATCGAGGCTAGGAAATATGCTCATCTTGCATGCTATTGGCCTGGCATTTGAAATATAAAAATATAACATTCTGAATGGAGCCTTGTCGTTGTGACCGTGAGTGTTGATGGTGTAGATGTATAGTGGATGTTCGATCACTGCCCTATCAGTGGGTGGTTGATGATGATGGTGATTTTCTCTGAACGAATACAAATAGCTGAGCATAGATGGTGGGTGATTCAACTCGATGAAACAGATTGCACTCTAACAACGATGAACGAACGTGCAATGTTTATTACAGCTATTCAAATTTCAGCAATCAGGTGGAAAGGGATTCTTCTGCACGACCTTCCAGGGCAGTATACCACATTTGTACAGCAGCTTTATTTCAAGATCAATTAAAAAATATCGTACTTGCATTCCTCTGTCATTCCCTTCTTGTCTCTGTATCAGCCGCTATTTTCTTCTTACTGCAACTGACTCTGACGTCTATCTAGAACTGGCTTGAGAACCGTTGATTGTTTCTAATAAATGTTACTGTCTCTGAGTTAGTTCACTCTGCTTGATAAGTTATATTTCCCTTTATGTCCGAGTTCTATATTCAACAGATTGTTTGATCATTTGGGTATCTTACTAAGACTGGCCTACACCGCCAGGGTTGACTATTTCTACCAAACTGTCTATGTCTCTCACGTCTAGCAGCTACTACAGTTTATTCATACTGGATGTTCTTGAAAGTTGAGAGAAATCGTGCACTCTACTTGAACAAAGGAAAAACGGTTCTATATTTGCTCGCTAAACAAAACAGCTCTAACTATCATGATGGCTTGCTGAGCGATCAGGGAGCATGACAACAGTACATCTTTTGTGAACACAAAAGCAACCAAACCATGGCATGTTGTCTTGGTTCACTCCCTCATAAATACTTGCCATTCAACTCTTTAACACATGGGAGAGAAAACAAATTCCCATCTAACGCCTCTCACGTCTGAATATGAACTCCCTGTCTTATTTTCCCCGATTTACCACTACGCTTTTAAAATCTCACTAACTCATACTTTGTCATGAATTGTTCACCCAAAACCCCGTTAGAACCAAAACATCTCACCCACCCCAAAATACCTAAGAGACATAATAATAATGTATCTCCCTTTGCTAAATAAATCTATAGTCCATCCATTCTTCTCCCCTTCATTTATTTTATATAGCGTATGCAAATTTCAAAAACCATAATTGCAACACTCCGACTTACTATACACTAAATTCACGACTTAACGTAAGGGGCATAACTTAAATAGTTGCCTCCCTCAGTCCCAAACTGCAACCGCTCACATTATTTTCCCTCATAATAACAAAATCTAACAGTGCGTTATTTTCTTACGCAAATTTTGTAAACCATATTTTCCCACTCGATCTCTTTAGTCACTTATTGACCTCAACCCTTCGGTTACATCATATTGTAGCAATCAGGATGTGGGCTGAATGTTGCCTTATAATGTAGCGCCTTGTGAGTCTACCGCACTGTAAAATTCAACTCATTCAGAAGACAGTCAGACAAGCCAGAGTAAGAAATAGGACCAGGATTCCACTTAAAAGTACTAGACAACGTGTTGGAGCATCTTGTGAACTGGTATCTCAGGAAAACTCTACATTGATTAATACGGAAAACCCGGAATTCTAGGGACCTGAACACTAAGTCATAGTGGCAGTCTATTGTAAAGTAACACCCAAAAACCACGTGTAAGAAGCATGTTAATCAAGTTGACTTACCTTTTTCTCTGAGCCAGAAGTCAGTCTGTATTCCCAAAGAAATGTCGGGTAAGTTGCACAATTTATAATTATATATTTAGCATTTATTAACATGTGCAAAATGCTATTGGATGTCCAAATCATACGAGGCTGGCAACCTCCACATATAGAATGATGATTTCATGAACCACCACTGCAAGAGCCGGAGATTGCTTTATGCTATTTTCTCATAGAGAACCAAAAGCAGATGTAGTCCCAAGTTCCATGTGGAGCAGGGAGTGGATGATGATAGAAATTATCCACAAACTTATTATATTAACCTTTTCAACCAGTGCAAATGTAAATGTAAACATGTTCCGTATAAATGTAATGAGTATTTTCCTCTCACTGGGATTAATATTAATGCTCAGAGAGGGTATAGTTCTGAGGCAGATGGAATGCTGGAATGGAAAGGC
Source organism: Oreohelix idahoensis (assembly GCA_024509875.1). Taxonomy (NCBI): domain Eukaryota; kingdom Metazoa; phylum Mollusca; class Gastropoda; order Stylommatophora; family Oreohelicidae; genus Oreohelix; species Oreohelix idahoensis. The sequence goes on from JAMPIV010015348.1 coordinate 160,476, forward strand.
GGAGACACCTGATTTTGTGTCAGTCAACCCAATACCCATAAGGGTATTTGTTTCTCTCTTATTTCGTGATACTAGTCGGTGGTACCACTGAATCAAAGGAGCGTTAAATTACACTTTAGATACAAGTCGCGAGTAATAAAGAACTTTAACACCGATGAAAGAGCACAATGTGAGAGAAAATAAAGTAAGAAAGATGTTGGAAAAGATAGAGCGATAAAGATTGACCTACTATACGAATCCGCTATAGTGAGTAGTGGTTCACAAGCAGCTCTTAAGCAATCCTAATGATAATATTATTCTGCGCGTTAACGCTATGGAATAGATAATAATCATTTTCAACTTCACGCTTTTTGAAGGAACGGTTGTAGCGAATTAATAGAGATTTAATATATGATCCAGTACAATGGTAGGTATTAATTAGATGGTGGTGATTTTAATTCCCGGCCCTTAGCCGTTCATACCACTTGTAAGTACACATCCTGAGAACCAACCACTCATAATGTATTAATGGCTACGGAAAAACGCAATACGAAATGTTCATTGATAATTAAGAGAGATGTTATTATTTTAAGAACATTTTTTACAGGCTTTTCTTTAACTTGCAACGTATGTCACGCTCTTGTCACTTTCTTGTCACCTTCAAATCTTGCAATCGATTTTTCAATCACTACCAGAAGAGCAATAGTTCTCAAACTTGGCATAGTTGTGTATTCCCTATGACAATACAATAATCAGTCATTAAAAAAAATGAATAAAATTAAAATTAATTTTATTAGTTTGTATTGTATCATCAGTGAAATGGGCGATAACTGCGAATAATCTACGTGTATTTTTTCAACAAGATTGTCTCTCTTAAGAGAAGTATTGAAACTTCCCCCCCTCCCCCCCCTCGCCTTTCACACACACACTATCGCACGCGTGTGCACAGACATACACACAACTGACAACTACATGTAAAAAAATGTAATTTACAACTCTTATCAAAATCTAAAAAAAAAATTAAAGAAAAAAAAAATCCGCCTCCTGTGCTCTGGACTCGTTTATCGCAAGCTGATAATGTCATTAGCGATCGATTACATGTGACTTAAATTTGTAAAAAAATAAAAATAACACTAAAAAGAAGAGCATAAAAAATATATTTAAAAATATTTTAAACACAGGCTTTTAATGCACTAAACAGCCACAAATAATTGTTCAACGAGTTTATAGCTTGCAGTCAAAAAATGTAACATCAAATTGACAAAAAGCCTGGGGCGCTGATTCTACATGAAATTAAATTCTGCTTTATACTTCATTACACACTTATGGATAAAATATATTATAAGCACCCTTTGTCAATTTGATGTTACATTTTTGACTGCAAGCTATAAACTCCTTGACAAATTATTTGTGGCTTTTAGTGCATTAAAAGCCTGTGTTTAAAATATTTTTATTTTTTATTGAAGATCGGTGTACATTTTGAGGTGATTCGGTTCTAGGAAAGAACAAGAACAATGGTTCTCAAGCTTTTTGTCCTGATGAGAACTAGCGTATATTACTAGAGAAGAACGAGAACAAAGGTTCTCGACTTATTAGACGATTGTAGGATTAGTAAGTGTAAGTGTTAAAAAGTAAGAGAAATGTAAATTATAATTTGTATATGTGTGTACAGTGCATGCTATAATATTTCAATACTCATGTCTTTTTTGGTGGAGGGAAATTTTATTAATCTTAATAAACTCATAACTTAGATTTGAATGATCGTCAGTGATTAAACTAATTAGCGTTACTGGAGTTTAAAATTGTTGTCATTGAATTAGTTAGTTATTTCGGTGACTTTGTTAGTGCACGACTGAAAGATCAACTGTGTCTACAAACTAAGGTGACAGATAATACTACACCATAAACACATCACAAGCCAAAGCGAATTACAAATATAGCTGCAAAACATCTCCGGAAGAACCTACTTGGGTTGAACCAGGCTGCACTCATGTCAATAAAATGGTGGGAGATGCCATCTAGGGTGCATAGCTCCTTAGCCTACTGAACATGTACACGAACATGAAACACGCGCCTCGTATTTATGAAGTGGAGCCCGATTTGATCTGAACTTTAAATACTTGAAATTTCAAAAAGTTAATAAATACAAGCAGAGGTGGCACTGTTACATTATTATTTCTTTATTACTGGATTTTTATTCAAATACCAGGTTGTTCCGTTACTGCTGACTGGATTTAGTTGTGGCATTATTGAGATGATTTCATTAGAAGTACCTCAGATTGTTCAACCACAATCTTCCATGAGTTCTTCACTAGCCAGTTTAAGGTATGTTGCACCCCAGAGTTTATAAAATTATTTTATCAAGTGTCAAGGGTGTTTGTATTTCCAAGATATATTATTGTTAATGTTGGATGTTCCACTGGGAGCGTGGTTATATTCGATAGTTGTGAGTTGACTGAGAACTCAGAGAAATTGTGGTACGTATTTAGAGAGATGCAGGAGCAGTGAATCAGCTGTATATCAGTCAGTTTGTTGTGAGTGAACATAATGTTGTGAGTTATCTTTATTGGTCAAAATATGCGTGAACTGTGATGTAGTCACTGGTTGGGAGAGACTGGTGTGTGAGTTGACCAGGGCAGTCGAATTTTTGTTATCAGACGAGCAGGTTGGTTGTAGTAGTGGTTCCTGCTGTGATGTTCCGCTGATGTTTGAGTGGAAATAAAAAGTTGTAGTTGTTAGACTGTGATAAATGTCATTAGCAGTTTATTTTGAAGAACGATACCTCCACTTATATGTGAATTGGCGACAGTAGATTTGTTATCCTGCAGCTGATGGGTCATTGTAAATGTCAAATCACTGCCCATGTTACCTGTATTATGATTTTAATATATGATGTTGGAGACTAAACCACGGAGTTTGTTCATGCTGTTAAATTAAATGCTAAATAAAGTCATCGATTTACAACATTTACAACACTGAAATGTCCAATTATGTCCAAAAAAAAAATATATGCACATTCTGTATCTTCATACCACGGAACGTAGCAGTAATAATCTGTCAAAGAGGTTACTGCTTATTATGTTTCTTTGTAGCAAGTGCGGTAAATGTTACAGTTCAAAATATTACATTCTCAGTGGCTAAAACATGATAACATATTGTCTGCTTGGTAATCGTATGACTAAGTTTCTTTGTATGAATGCAGGCGTATTCACAGTAGACACTCTTATTTACCTAATGACTAAACAGTAATTGTCACTTAAATGCGAACGTGTGTATATATTTATATCTTGACATTTTCGTCCTCCAACCTGTTATTCGAGTAGAAATCTAACACTTACTTCGACACTCAAAATTAGAATAGTTTTCTTATCACTTTGAAAATGTATACACGATCTAGCTTTTGTCTGTGTTGTTAGTTATTACAAGTAAGAAAATAAGACCCTTTATTTAACAGTTATAGTGTGTCAGACTGGTATAATTATCCTGTTACACTGTAAATACAGTGTCCGAGTTATTCTGATTTCACAATTTCATTGTTCATAATTTAGTCATTAGAAATGAAAATGTTATCGATTCGGTTTACATAATGACCCTAATGACAGTAAAACAAGAGTGACATATAAGCTTTAAAGACTATAAGTAGAGATTAGTGTCAAACAACTGCACTTTAAAAAAAATCATTTAAATAACAATGAGTATAGCTGTCTCATTCGCGTACAGAATAATCTTGCTTTGATGTTACCTTCCAGGTGGTACATTTATCATAAGATATAGCGACACCTTGGTTAAGGAAAACATTGATGTCACATCTTAAAGAAAGACTTACACTGTTTATTGTTAGATCTTTAAACTCTACAGCAACGGCGATGACAGCAAATCTGATGAAAGAAACATTAAACGTGTCGGATACAGGAGACCCTTCCAAAGATATCTTCGTTATAGATGATCAAGCAATGCTAATATACACATATGTTTTCTATAGTGCACTGTGTCAGATAATTAACATCTTTGGAATCGTTACAAACATTATCAACATTGTCTGCTTTGTCAATCAAGGTTTCAAAGAGTCTATTAACATCAGTTTGTTGGGTATGTGTGACAAGATTAATATAAAACCATCTATACGTTTATTTTCAACAGAAATGTGTACTTTTTCATGCATTAGGTGTAGCCATAAAACTGTAAATGCGCAAATAATTTGCGGGGGATTTTTGGCAATATCAGATCGAGTTTTATTAGTGAAATTGAATAGTAGATCGGTAGATACCAATTTTATACAAACATATGCACCAACAGTGGAAAGTACAGAAGAAGAAATAGACACATTCTACAACGAACCTCATATGACAATGACGCAGGGCAAATCTTATGAGATAACAATTTTACTTGCAGGAAAGAAAATTGTTTTTCTGGGAGGGGATAATGCTTTTATTAATAAGAAAAACGCAGATTTATAAATAAATACAATGTTTTAAGTCAATAAACACTTTTTAAAAAAAGCTTCTACAAAATAAATGTAACATATTTCGATTGAGAGGATTCTGTATTATCCGAAAATCGTAAATTATTTTTTTTTAAAGCTTACAAGCAGGGCCGGATTAAGCTAGTGCGGGGCCTGTAGCATATGTTAAGAAAGGGGCCCTATATTAAAAAAAAACAATAAAAAAACACAAACATATTTGAACACATACATTTTTAATTTGCATAGTAATTATCATTATCAATTAATTCGTGCTTGTAATCCTATAAACTTGCCACTCATGTTGCTGGCGTTGTCATAACTTTGACCACGGCAGTCTTTAATATCAATGTCATTTGCCTTTAAAAAATTAAGTAGACTTTTAGTAAGCTGTTCAGCACTATGACCTTCCATATCCAAAACTGTCACAAATCTTTCAACTGGTCCAGATGGCAAAACATAGCGCAGAGTCAAAGTCAGCTGGTCCATATTAGATATATCTGGAGTAAAATCCAATAAAACGGAATAATACTTGTATTTCTTCACTTCACAAGAGAATGTGATCCAGTATGCTGGATCTAATCAAATTGATGAATTCCTCACACGTTGTTTTAGATAGATATGATGTATGTCCAAATCCTTTGTTTGCATGAGTACTTATATGCTCTGCCAGAAAAGGGAAAACTTGGCCAGTAATTCTAACAACCCTAAGTAATTCCCGTTATAAGGGTACCCAACAATTTCATCACTGCCACGAAATGAAAAGCCTCGTTCTGCTAAAAACTTCACAACTTCAATTATTCGCTCTAGAAGTTTGTGCCAATACTTTTCTAGAATGTCCATTTGTTTCACAAGATGGGAATCGACACGTTCACCTTTGTTTTTACGCATCAACAGTGAAATTAAAGCTTGTCTATGTGAGGAGCTTTCTTCATGTCAACGCAGTAGATTGATTGCATTTTTCCAGTCATTAAACCCTTCCGCAGTAAACTTTGATGAACATTCTGAACTCATAAGCCTGCATGGGAAACAGAATAGGCGCCCTTTACTTTCTGAATAGCATAACCATTTTCTTGCATGTTGCTTGTTTGTAAGTTTATGAATATGTGTAAAATAAGACTTCTGACAGTATCGGGTTTTCTTTTCAGTGTCATACAATCGCACGGATGAAGAGTAGGCATTATCAACATGTTGACATTTTTCGCTTCCCTTGGATATGCAATATTCACGCTCACAGTCATCTATTTTGTTCGGCCAGTAACCAATATCATTAGAGTACTTCTTCGTTTCACTTATTCTTTCACATGCAGACTCAGTATATACTGGGTTTTGCTGTATGTTTTCTGCTGCACAGCCTGCACTAGTACTAGTTGTTCCTGTACTTCCAGCTTCAGCGGTTAGAGTACCACCACCAAGAACATCAAAATATTCTGTCAGCTTACGTGTTTTTGATATCACAAGTTGATCTCTTATTTCTTTTTCTTCCTTCGCTTTACGTTTTTCATTTCCAGAAGCATAATTACGTCCAATATCTCTGTGTCTACTGCTCATTTTTTGAGTTTTCTAACCTTACAAATCAAGAAATTTTAATCAAGATTGAAAGAGAGTGCGAGCACGCCGTATACCTCAATTAAAACAGGAAGTTTCCGTTTCCTAAATTCTAGTTTTTATTGTTAATGCAAATTCATTTCACAAAGAACGAAACAAAATTAGAGGGGCAGTCGCCTAGAGCCAAAAACGTGGCTTCCGTCCAAATGTGACCAAATTTTCAACGCCACTTAAATGGCTTCCGTCCGCAAACAGTTAAGATTAAAATGGTGAAGAGTCACACTAAGTCACCCTCTTATGCTCTTTGTGGTGGATTTTGATGTTATGAAATGTTGTTGATATGTTTCCTTAATGTACTGAATGAGGCCAGCTGTGAAGGTCCCTGATGCTAACAAAATTAGGGTTGAGTTATCAGGGTGCCTTGCTGCTACCACCTTATGGCCTCAAGCAGACTTATTCTTGACTAGTATGAATGATAGCTACGTCTAATGTCTAGGGATATGCAAGTGTGGTGTGATGGTACTTTAACAATAATACACATCTATACAAACAAGTATTAAGGTCTATGATTAAAAGAAATAACACCAGGGATACGTTTGTACAATTAATAATTTTCTGTATGATTTATTTGGTCCTGAACCTAGTATTCTTCTGGTTAGGACTTTAAAATGAAAAGATATATATATATATATATATATATATATATATATATATATATATATATATATATATATATAATAAAATAAAATATAATATAATAAAATATATATATATATATATACAATATGTAAATTTTAGACCCAAAGGGACAAGTGTCCAAACAAATACTGTTAAACTATACTAACAGTGTTACTAAAATTTGTCTATTACTGGTTTCTAACACTGGATGGCGGTTTGGGATTCTATAATCACTCCCAGTCTCTTAAATATACAATGTCACTGTTAAGTTCTCTGGGGAAATAGTTTATTTCGGTTATACAGGGGTGTGCTGGTCTTAAAGTTGATGTAGAGTTAGGGTGCCAGATATTTTACTTATCTGTGCACACTTGAATAGTCTGTAAACTTGGTGTCACACTATTGCGCTATGATAATGGCCAAAAGTAACAGGGTAGACTCTGCAGGTCCCTGTCACTACTGTGCATGAAACGACTTCTCACTGCTTCTCATAGACATCTGGCACCGGACTAGTGCCAGATAAAAACCCAGAAATTCAATGAAAAAACACAGGTACGTTGAATAGCAGACTCCAGATATACTGATGGCCGAACTGTGATGCCTATTACTTTAATATATATTTGCTTTAATAAGGCTAATCACTTTTCCAGAAATACACAACGTCCTGCTCTAGGGACTATCTTCTACAAATGGCGTCAAGCCTTTGAATGTACTCAATAATATGAAATGTTTTGACCAATGGGATCTACTACTAAGATTTTCCATTCAAATTTTTAAATCTAAGGTCCAATTTCGGTCCAATGTTAGTGTACTTCTGTCGGTCTGTCCGTCCCAACTTGGCATTTACCAAAATTAAACTTGGTTTTGGCCTAACACTACCAAAAAACATATTCAGTTTGAGCCATCCCATATTTTTTTCTCTCCTTGTCTACCCCTTTCTACATGTACCCTTTCTTGCCTTTTTCAAGGACGCGTCAAAAAATGTTACCGTTAGTGCAAGTCCAAACGAGCATGTGTTGGTCTGTCTGTACGAACAAATACAGTCTTTTGTTCATAACTTTATTTCTATCTGTCAGATTTTTGATTCGAAAGCATATTACCCATCAAGACAAGACCAGCTGTAAGACTAGCTAACATTTATGATCTTAAACCTATTAATAAAGAATTCAATATATTTTCCATTTTAGTGTTCGTTGTTTTCTAAGTCTCAACTACTTGAATGTTATAAAAATCATCGCAGATCTTCCTTTTTCCCGGCAGGAAGTAATTATGCGTGTGTGTATATATGATTCTACAGTGTGCCTTTTGTTAGAAAATGTATTGGACTTGACGGTTTACTTTTAAATTTTAAAGCTCGCGACATCGTTTTCGACACAAGCTAACGGCATCGTCTCGCACTGTCGGCCTGAGTAGCTAATTCAAACTTCTAAGACTTGACAAGCCGGCACGCGTGTGTCCGCTCTCTCAGTCTTATGCGTTCGTGTGTTTTATTCTTTTTATCTTTCCTGGAACCACTACGCTTGTAGATTTTTCAAATTTTTATCGTTAACCCTTGACGTGCGCGTTATAAAGTCCAATACTACTTGCGCTGCAATAAGGCTTTTGACTACGTTCTATCCTACCTAAATCAATGCGTTTTCTGGCGCAGGGAAGAAGACGCGTTACAACTTTACTAATTCTATACATATTATTATGACTTTATTACATATAATTAATGATTTTATCGCTGTATCAATGTACTTCATCACACTCTTTCTCTCACAATTTCGTGACACCAAATGAAAAGACGCTAAAGATAGCATAAATCACAAGATCATTGGTTTAACGCTCGTATTTTTTTTCTTCTCTCTAACTAGCGGCACTCGAGCTTTCCAGCTCTTTTGGCCCAATGACAAGTCATTGCGAGGCTGGGGGGTCAGTGGGTCAGTGGACTTTCCTTCCAACCCGGTCAGGAGCTTCGCTCCTTCCCATCAACGCTCGTATAAGAAGATGACCAAAAAATTATGTACATATTTATTGGCGCGGGGCCCCTAAAAGCGCGGGGCCCGTAGCATATGCTACTTGTGCTACTACGTTAATCCGGCTCTGCTTACAAGTATCTGTCTCTTCTCAGTAGCGTCGCGGTCTCTTGCGAAGGAATCTGACAATAAAGACTGCGGATACAGAAAATACTGGGAAATTAGGGAATTCTGAAAGAGGATTTATCAGATCATTCACGATTAAAGGCCACATGCAAAAGTGTCCGGATAGACAAACTCGTAGAAGTTTTCTTTATACAGCACACAGATTTAATTGAAAGAAGCCTCCACAGAGCAAGATATTTTCTCCTGTGTTGGGTCTCTCTTGAAGGCCAACCCCACGTTCACCTCACAGTAGGTGGAAACAGATCGAAGCAATGGGTTTCCGGGCTCGGGTGAAGTATGGAGTAGGTTATCCAACGGGATCGCTAGGGTAGCAACGAAAATCTGCCTGGGTCCCCCTGAAAAGCCGCTGGTGAACGGGGCTACGGCACTGCTGCGACTGGCGTAGCAAGCCGCGAGTAACTATTTTATTGCAAAGAAGACTAAAATGTATCATAAACGGAGGGAGGATCCCGTTACACGCCCATTGAGGCATATTCGGAATATGGTGTTAGGCCCATATGTTCTTGACCGTCAGCACCCTCTCCTCCCTTACTTGAAAGGATTAAGAAAAAAGGAGTTTGACTAAAACTACGACATTGAATGTTAGTGGGCTAGCTAAAAAAAGGAAACATTACTAATACGATACATGAAATTAAGGGATGATTTTAATTTTATAAATTAACTTCATCGTCGGTCACATAGGCTGTCAATGTAGAATGAGACTTCTAAACTAACAGTAGATGCAGCATACACAGAATTAGACATCAGTTTAGTACAAACCAACGTAACAGAGATTACATAATAAACTGAACCACTATAACGGATACCACTTGCAGCTGTGCATGCTTCCGTGACAAATTGGTTCACAACTGAATACCACGCCATAAAATAATAAGTGACCGAAAAAAAGACATACCCTGAAGCGGGTAAACTACAATCGCTCCGGAGAGTTTATAACAACAATATCAATCAGAACGAATCTGAACACAATGTATGTTGCGCAATAAACTCTAGTCAAAAATATAAATATCACGATCATAAAGTCAATAACAATGCCGCAATCATTTCCCCTTCTAGCTAAATCACAAACTTTCATTGCAGGAAACCTAATGTATAGCAATTACTGTTTCATCTGTCTTAATCTCTGAAACCATCAAATGTACTGATCTTTCTGTCATACTCAAGCTTGCCTCTTGAAAATGATCTAGAGCTAATCATGCGTAACAAAACCTCGGTATATATATCTCGTTACATCAAAATGCAGTACACATCAATATGGAAAACCACATCTGTGAACCCAAACAACTGTCTCACACTGACTTCGTCTGATCTTTGCTTTCATCCCTTACAGCAATGTAGAAAAAACACTGTCTTCGTCAACAGTCGCAGGCATCCTCTGTACTGAAGTCTGTGCATCCAGGCTCAGCATTGGAATGACCTCTTGACAGTCGCTTAGTTCTTTAACTTTTCACCTCGGACACTGGTATTTCTTTTGTAAACAGAGTATTGTCTGCAGAAACTACACATAAATTAACTTGATTGCATGACCCACTAATATGTTCAAAATAAAACAAATAAACAAACAACCTAGCTCCGTGTGGAGTCTGTAATTATTGATATCGATACTGTAATTCTGTTCGAGACAATGGAAAATAATTAAATTAATGACGAAACACGATACTTGTCCTTTTCGGAAATAATACTGATAAAGATGGAGCATTTCTTCATCCATATCATCACTTTTCTTTGCGCTCCTTACGGACTATGGCGTCACTTGTTGTAGCTGGACACTTTACAGGAAACCTGCATCAAGCATTGACAAGATCATGTAGCTGTGGTTTCTGTGTCACGTGTCCAGCTACATCATGAGGTTGCCAACCCCATGCACAACCTCATGATAGTGGCTTTCCATAACATACCTGGAGTGGGGGGGGGGGGGGGCGCAATAGTACTTTTTGTTGTGTCTCACCCAGAAACTGCAAGGGACATTGAGAAAAACGTCAGAAATTAATGTCTATATTAAGACAACAATTTTTAGCTTCAGCAATCATTATGGTAAATAAAATTAATCTACGCAACATTAATGAAACAAGTTCTCTGCTCATTATGAATATCACATCAAAAACTTCACACAACCACCAATAGAACTTCGTTTGTTTTCGTGTTATCACAAGTATTAAAAACTACCGCAACAAAAAAAAAAGGGCGCAAACAAGCTCTGAAATAATAAATAAAATAAGTTTATGAAAATGATACCAATACACTTTTAGAAACAATGAAAAAACATAGAATATGCTCATTATGAATATCACATCAAAAACTTCACACAACCACCAATAGAACTTCGTTTGTTTTCGTGTTATCACAAGTATTAAAAACTACCGCAACAAAAAAAAAAGGAAAACTACAGCGCAACAAAGCTATGAAATAATAAAATAATAAGTTATGAAAATGATACAATACACTTTTAAGAAACAATCAACGATTGAAACCAGAAATGGAAGCCGCTGATTAAGAGCTGACTGTGGATAACACAGAGTCTAGTAAATGTTAGAAGTTTAAGTCAAAGCAAGCAGAGACCTAACAAAGAGCCCTACTTAGGAATATGCGACCATTAACTCCTTCAGCCAAGAATCACGAGATAAGAAATAAGAGGGATAATGCTGCATTGCAGGAAATGTTGACATCTATTTATGTATTTCTCATTTGAAATGAAATATAGTTCCTTAAAACAAAGTGTTGTTTTCCATGAGATTGACTTGAGCACAGTGTTATTCTGTCTATTCAGGTTTATCAGTCTCTGATCTAGGCAGTCTTATAACGATGGCTTGGTCATGCGTCTCCTTAACCCCTGCATTCACCGCAGCAGATTTGCCTTTCGAACCCGTAGAAGTCATGTATCCAACTGCAACAATGCTTCATTTTGCTTTCACTCGAGTGAGCTGTTGTATTACTGCCGTGATTACTATAGAGAGATGTTTATGTATTACCAAACCTTTACAGGTTAGAGTGTTCGGGTATTTCATAATGTCTCTATTACAGTCAAATTACTACATTCCTGATTCACAAGATTTTTTCTTTGAAAAATTACTTTAGCTATTAAACTTTACCTACTTGTCAATTTAAGATTGTAACTTAATGCTTATATCTTCAGTAGTCCCAGCTCCAAACCTCAGAGTTGAGGCATCTGAGGAAAGTTGTTGAAGAAACAAGAAGAAACATAGTCCGTCAGCAAGCGATACGACAAGGCTTCAAAACACAGCCCTGTAATCCCAAGTGGGAACAGCCCCAATTACGATGTTTTGGTCATGTCTGCAGAATGGGAGAAAATCGGTCACCACGAACAATAAATGAACCAAGAGCCAGGGAGCCGGATCTCCAGGTCGACCCAGAGTGTGCTGGGAGGACAACATTAGACAATCTCTAAAGGACAGATGACTAGATTGGAACCAGGCCAGGGACAAAACAGCTGATAGGATAGTACAGCGCTCTCTCTGGCAAATCTCTAAATCCCAGGGTAGAAGGGAAACGACTTAGTAAGTATGTTCAGAAGTCATCTATTATCCATACACTGTTCTTTTTAAAAAAAAAAAAAAATTAAGAAAAATGATTACTATAATCAATCATGCAGAGGTTATATTGGGATAGGTTTGTTAAAGCTATAACAATAACTCATTCGCTAGCATTTGGGTCATTAATAACCTGTTTGATTTTATAGTCGCATTTTAAATTTGATCTATTCATGTTACTATTGCCGACTTATAATGAAAAATCAGAACATTTTGCATGTAGAAAACTTTATATATCCCAGAATGTTCTTTTCTTTTCGTGCAGATAAAAAGTATTGTAACTCCTCATCGAACGACTGCGGTCATCGTATGTATCTACATCGTCTTCTTCTGTAGTGCTGCTCCGGTGTACACTGTCAACAAACTTGAGATGAAATTTTCTCCGGTTAGAAATAAAACTATTGTTGGCCTTGTTTTCATGGAAGGTCGAGAAAACGTGGAAAAGGTTTCGTTCATAATTAATAATTTTTCTATTCCTTTGGCAGCCTTTGTGATTATCGTTTTATCGACGATTATACTTTCACTTGAACTAAAGCGCGTAACAAAATGGAGAATAGAAACTACAACGCATGCACAAGGTGACAGAGTGTCCAGCCGTAACCAGAAGACAGCGAAAATGGTTGTAATGATTTCCACTTTATTTATCGTCTGTTTTATTCCTATTAACATCTTTTTGCTGGCAGTTGCGTTTGTGCCCGAACTGTCAATTGGGGGAAAATATCTTAATATAGCGATGTTGACATTCGGACTAGGCTTCGTATTGGAGGGTATAAACTCTTCTATGAATATCTTTATTTACTATCACATGAGCAGTAAATACAGAGATCACTTATTCGAGCATTTCTGCAGGCACAGATTAATGGGACACCCTGTGACGTAACTAAAAAATGTAGCTGCGAACAAACTATTCGAAAAGCTCGCAGCTTCTTGTGAAATAATCGTAATTTACATTTCTATTACAAATATCTTTTTTTTAACACCGTATGTCAGTTTGAGCATTTAACATTCAGAAAATTTAATCGATCTTAAAAGACTTCATTTAATTCAGCATACTTTTTTTTTTTTTTTTTTTTTTAAGTTTTGCCTCGCTTTTGCGAGGCGCGTCCCGTTCAACCCAGCCGGTTATATTAGGGCGCATGTCCAAATATAAAAGACCCTTAAGTCTGATGTAATTGCTGCCGAGCTGCACATCTTTCATTCCATATATTTTGCTTCAACTCTCTCTCTCCTTTTCAATTGTCAACATGTATTTAGTCTATTACGTATGGAGACACTTTGTCATATTCTTGTTGAGTTTACGCTAATATTCTTTGACCATTTCTAGTCTATACATATTTGTTAAAATCGTATAAAAATTGATAATGAGGTGTATCGAAATTATAAGCCACTGACAGGAGTTCTGAAGCTGCAACATGCCATCGTAATTGTGTCTATTTCTTTTTGATTTTGTTTAAGTGGCATACTATTACGCCATACATGTACACAAACAATACTTTTACACTTGATATTAATGCATGGAGGCATATCTGGAGTCATCCTTATATGACCACAAGCTATGCACAATGATTCAATATACATCTGTGTAAGTTAACCTCTGTCTGTGAGGCAAATTACACCCTTATTGACTCTTGAAATCACACACACCTTTCCAGGGATTCCCCCTGTGGTGAAACTTGTTGATAACCCAGCATTGCACACTAAGCTTTGAGAATTCACTTGAGCCCTAGTCATTATTTTTTTTACTTTGACCCGGTGGACTGTATGCAGGAGGATCTCATTATCTTAAGGACCCTGAGGAGTATTCATATGATTTCTGAAATTAAGAACATTACTGGGAAATTAAGTCTCTTGGCAATGTATCCGGCTTTTCCTACTGCCCACGCCTCACACAAACATCTCAAATATCTAACACTGTAACACCCCCCCCCCCCTCCTCCCCCCTAATCCCCTTACCCTCCACAGAAACCAAACTCCCCCTTACCCTCCCCCCACTCTCCATTTTTCAACCACCACGCGCGCGCCGCTGTATAACCCACGCCCCCCAGCCCCACGCACCACAACAACTACCCACATACACCCAAATACACAACACCCACCTACACAACCAACACAAACAGACCCACAGAGTCCATAATAGTTGATGAATGATGATGTCACTGAGTCTTCAGGTGTTTTTAAACCCGCCTTCAACTTTTCAGATCTCAACTTCTGTGTAATATTTTAGGTTCTATTATGTTATATGGGCTACGTGTCTAGGGTAATGTATGTGTAGTAATATGATGATAACTTAAACACAACTGTAACTCAATATAATGAACTTAAGTAAGACAGTGGTTAAAGTTATTAAAATTACTTTACAATTTTTATTTTCCTGAATCCTCAATTTTTCCCCTGATTTTTTTTTTTGGGAAACCAGGGAATGTTCAACTCAAAAGGAAATGTGTTTATATACAAATTTTAAATAAATATGAAGGACATCTTGTCCATAAATGTTATTTACTAAAATGTTTCTATAATTGAAATCCCCTGCTGAAGTAATAATGTCTTAAGAGATGTCACTAGTGTGAGGGACTGGTCTTCTCTTCACGTCACAAGAAAGTTTATTGAAAATGTGGAGAATAAAATATAATGAGATGTCATGAGCCCTCAAGATGTGGGCTTATCTTTTTTTTCAGTTGAAAGTGGATGGCTTGCTGGAAATACTGCACACTCTTACACAGCAGTGTCTTCTGGAGGTGGTTACTACAGTTTGACTTCAAAGTATAAGCAACCGACAAGATGCCACGTATTTTGCAGCTCCAGGTTATGTCTCACGTGGTAATAGGTGATGCAGCCCTGCAACAAGAGGAAAAATTCCTCCCTGTGAGTCCGCTGGCCTTTACATTTTAAAAGCACAGCTTATTATATCTCCTACTTTAACGTAACAGCGTAAACATCATTAAGATGATCACTTTGTGATCAGTTGACATGACATAACCAATAGCTCCAGACCTCTAAAAAGCAAATAAGTCGTTTTTTTGACACACAAAACCGCAATGGTATTCCTCAATGTTCGTATTCATTCAAAGTCCCAGTGGGTTACCGTTATCCTCCACACATGGCTTTCAAAAACGTAGGTCAAGTCACCTTTGTTAAAAACCCTGAATCGAGGTATTCATAAGCCTGCGAGTGTACCAAATGAAATTTTTCATCTTTTCTGTGATCATGTTTTAAAATCTTTTGTATTGATGTCATTAAGTTATAATAAGATCACCACGTGAAAAACAAAAGTCGAAAAATAACAGAATGTCGTGTGCAAAAAGGTGCCGAAAAGCTGGGGAGAGGTAGGTGGAGAGGATGCAATTGTTAATTATTGTGTCGTGCACATAATAAAAGGGACGGGTCGTGTGGAAAAAGGTGGGAAAACAGAAGAAATAGTATAAATAGAAGAGTGTGGGCATTAGGCAGAGATTTTAGGATTTATGATTCCAAGGATACCATGATTTTAGACTAGAGGATTTTTACAAATAGCGTTAGGAGAACTTCGTCTTTGAGGATACCAAGACAAGTTTTTTTTTTTCTTTAGTAGACAAGTGTGTATATTATTCAGTTGGATTATAGATTGTTCATTTTGGATAAACAACCATCATTTTGTGAAATTTACAGTGTTTGTCTAATGTCATCAATAAACTCTAATATAATTTTCTACACATGCTGTTTGTGGAAATTTACAGTAATTTCTTTCGGATATAAGTTGTTGTGCTGAAACTGTTTTGCTTATCACCAAACTCAAAGGGAAGAACATTCCTGGGTTGAAATAAATTAACAAAAGGTCAAGTATCACCATCTCTGGCGGAAGGCCAGTTATCACTTGAACCACCACAACATATAAAGGATTAACTCTGACTAAATAAAATCTATATAACTACTAGTGCCGTATAACCATACACGGCCACATCCCTAAGTACACTTTTTATATATCTCCACAACTAACAACTAAACATCATTAATCATTCTTTGTGAACAGTGGCATGTGCTAACCAATAGCTTCAGTCCCTAATTTTGTGTGACTTCTTCACACTCAGTGGGTACCTTCTCCTTCCCACATGGCTTCAACGTCCCTGTCACTTTAAACCTTTGTTATCTTCCATATCATCAGCTGGGGTACACACTTTTCTTTTTCTAGTGATCTGTTAACTCTTTTAGTATGACATCCTATTTATTTTTTCCAAGGGTTACTGGAACACTGTGGCCTGCAGAAGACTGCCAGTAGTTTCTGGACTTGCAATCGTATGATTTGTAATGGTAATATGCAAACACAATGTAAATTCATTCCCCCCCTCCCCCCCCCCAAGTCTGCTTAGGCATGTGCTTGCTAGGATGTCGTAATTCTTTTCCAATGGCAATGTCGTACAACACAAATTTATGGCTCACACCCTTGTGGCCTGTACATACATATAAAATTAACAAAGTCATTTCTCTTACCGCACATAATGAATCATTTACACAATGAACCAGATGACTAGCAGAATGCTGGCACAAAATTCAGACTGCTGTCGTCGAGAAGGTAAAACTTATTCAGAAAAGCTCCCCTTCTGTTCTCATCTTGGCACTGCGGTTATAATTTTCAAATGGCGTTCTAGCCTAAAATGCGTTACATGTTATCAATCCCACTAGCCAATGAAACAACGCGAACAAAATTTGACTCTTTTGAAAACCCCAAACATTGAGTGTTAATCAGTGCGTTTGCTAGTCTGATTGTATTTATTTTTATTTCTGTCATATCTCAGCCATTTATGGACCGATTTCAAAAGTTAAAATTGATTATTAAACTGCCCTTTGGCGTCTATCATCCTATCTAGTTTTCATATAACTATTCTTCATCGTTTTCATCTATGTAATTTTATTGTAATTATTTACTCTTTCTTCCTAACCAAATAGATTTTCTAAGGCAAGATGATGTAATATAAAGGAATTTGTTATGGTAAGATATTAAATAATATTAGCGTTATCATTCAGAACATCCCTTTTATTTACTCTCTTTATTTAGAAAGCAATACATTATCTAAGCTTTTGCCCTCCGCCCCGTACAGATTTGGTTTTAGTTTCATTTTCAAACGCATAAGTTAGGCATGTTTTTAACTTTTTAACCCACCCTTTCCCCTCTCTCCCTTTTCAAGACAAAGTAACAAGTTGGTTTTCTGCCATACTTTCCGGCTTTCGTCATAAAATATTGGGAAGGGCAACGAGAGCTGCGTGTGTGTTTGGGGGATGGGACTCACTACCCTTGGTCATAGAAAAATTCAAATCTTGTGCCAATCGTGGACTGTTTTGATAGGCGATGGCCTTGATGCAAAATTTCAAATATTGTAGTTATTTATAGTTACAACCTTCACTAAATATTAGGAGGGGTTGAATGCGTTTGCGGGTGGTAACCCTTTTAAACGATAATAGTAGAAAAATTTCAAATATTGTGTCCAATTTTTAGCGGTACGATTTGCCTTGTCCTTGGCAATTTTCAAATATAATATTGGGGTTTATACGGTGTAATTTTACGTTACTAGATTTTTGAATAGGGGAATGTGAGCGGGTTGTGACATAGATTCACTTCATCACAATGGAAGTTAGTGTATTTTAAAAATATTCTACATTTTCTCCTCCCATTTTCTCCTCGCGCCGGGCACTACAATAGGAAACTATATACAGACCGTTACTATAGGAGGTAATCTGATCATCAGAAGTAGTTCCCCCCTCGGTCAAATGTTTCAGCTCCATAATCTCTTTTGCATTCTAAGGGGGCAGGCTCACTTGGGTCATGACTCCCAAGTATAAGCCTCTTGTTGTTTAGTGCAGAGAATTGAACCCGCTCCATCTTGGTTGCAGCAATCAAATTCCCTCCTACTTTCTGCCAGCTGGGAGCAATTGTAAAAGTAACCTCTATGACTAAAACAAATTACTGTCCCAAGTTCCATGGCCCGTTCCGCTTGTTCCACAGCCAGCACGATGCCTTTTCCGAAGTTTCGCTGGGCCTTTTAAGTGCCCTTGACTGTCGCTCCACCCCAACCGTTTCAGTAGATCATACACGAGGCAGCCACTAGACTTCTTGCACCCACCCCAGTATCCATGACCCTTGCAGTGAACCCATCGTATCTCACGTCCGTGGTCAGATCATTATACTTGGCTACTTTGAACGAGTGTTGCTCGTCCAATCTGGATTAAAATAACACGGTCAGCTCAATCACTGTAATCTGGTGCGATGATGAGGAATGCAGCACTATATCTGGCCGTCTTCGAGATCTTCTGATACTCTCTGGAGATGCCCCTAGCCCAGGTAGGTCTACTGCAATCTTCCAGTTATTTGCGCAGTCAAGAAGAGATAGTAAACTGCTACTTTATTTACTTGGAATGTGCTGACTTTCCTGCTCTCAAAAAGTATGTTTTTACAGCGCTCGGTCTGACTATACTGTTTGCCTTTACGTTCATAGAAGCTGGTTTTCCAAGCACTTTTGAGTAAACGGAGCAGCCGTTTCAAAATTTCAGGACATCTCTTATTCACAACATATGGGACAGCATTAGGACCTTGTGATGATGTCACCATGATACAACGTTAAAATATCTCCAAAATTAACGATGAAATGTAGGGTTAAAAATAATGCGTAAGATACTAGGAGACATGCTCGCCCATGCCAGCCTTTCCCACCGCCATTTAAAACTAACGAGTTAGAAGTGCAGACGAAACGTTTACCCTTTGTAGACGGGAGAGAACGGAGGACACAAAAAAGGAAAAATATGACTGAACACGTGTTTGAAGTTCGAACGGCAAAAAGACGCAAGTGGGGGTGAAAGGAAAAAAAATCACGTCCCGAGTTGACATAAAGTAAGGAAATGGACAAGAAACGGACATTAGCTCTTGATCGAGACAGTCATTTCTTGGACGTGTTTCGATACTTGGTCTTTATTTGAATGCCGCGGCAAAACACATGAGGGAAGGTTCTCGAACAAATTTCAAAAATTAAACTTGAGAAAAAATATGTTTTTTCTTAATACTAGAGTTATGAAAATAAAACCTAGCTAGTTTGATAGCCCATCTTGAGCAGAGAAATAATATGCTTTCATTTATACAGACGGATAGATAATAAAGAAGATATTGACAAAAGACTGTATTGTTCATATCATACAAGCGACTGCACTGTTAACCCATGTCACTAAAAGCTTCCAACATCTTGGCCTTTAGTCTACAAACGTAAAAATCGAGCTGTAATTAAAGAGAGGGAAAGTGGTGGAGAATTGTAGCTAAAAATAACTTAGGCAGCAGATTCGTGTAGGAAATGCATGTAAAACCAAGTGTGTTTTTATGAAAAAACTAGTAGAGACAGACGGACTAACAGACCGTAATACATACTTGACTGAGATTTGACTGAAGTGACTTTTGGTTGGCAATTTGAAAGAAAGGGGGGAAGTCGGCGATTGGCCAACGCATTTTATAGTAGCGGGATAGAGAGGTGAAAGTTTGCCATTCGACATAAGTCTGTTCAGAGACGCAGTTTGAATCCATGTTGGTGCTGATTCCATAAGAATATAACTATATAATGGGACGCCATCATACGGCCAGCAGCTCAGCTGAGTTTTGCTAGTAAATTTAACTGTGTTCTCAATTCTGAATTCTGGTAAGAATGAACAATATTTATTCTGTATATTTTAATAATTCGAGTGATTGATACTGCCATATCATAAAAATGATTACGACAAGTAAGTGTTCGCTCTAGATCCCCAGCCCTAAATCAGGGTCTAGAGACATACATACAAAGAAAACATATAGGAACGCCTAATTGAAACTATGAAAAGGATCTAGTGTTGAGATCAGTGGAACATATCACCTATCTTATTTAATAGCAGGAAGCTATTGAACATATCTCAGATGCAATGTAGTCTTGGGGAACTAATACTATGTGAAACCAACTTGGTAAGATGTGCTGTGTGGTCAGAGAGATCTGACCCAGTCTATGTGGTGTTGTTGTTGTGTAGTGTTGTGTGCAGAAGTGGTTCAGGAAGTAGAGTTCTGACACATGATCAATACTTTTGTTTCAGAACTGTGAGTTTCTGTTTGGCACCAAAGCGGTGTCAAATGCTGTAGTAATATATTGTTGCGTGATAAATTCTCGCAACATCGTTTTATTTCAATATCTGTTTTATAACGCAAGGGCAACAACTGCTTGGAATTTATAGTCACTTTTCTCGGTAAGCATTTGTCTTCTCGCGTTGGTATCGAATGCAGTTAAGTTTGAGCTGTGGTCGTTTTGCGCTGGACTGCGCATGACTTGTCTTGCTTCTTTGTCGATCGGTTTCCGCCCACCACTAGTGGGAGTGAGCGATTTGGAATGGCGAAAGAGATGCCTCGTTGAAGAGGGGATCTCCGCTATTTTTGTTCTGTCAGGGATGTGTAGTCCTCTTAATGGATATTTCGTTTATTCGAGATAATACCTCTAGTGTTTCCCACATGTCGGGAGGCGTGATATTTCTGTGTATTTCATGAAAGCAAGGTAAATTGACTCTTTCATTAACTCTATTGATTTTGGGTCGTGAACGATTTCGATTCATAGCCTGTCTGCGAAAGTCGTCGTCACGAGATGTTTTTTTTCCCAGCTCACATGTCGCTGCATTGTACTGCATCGGTTGATGCAGGTACCAAGGACCATTACTTGCTACTCTGTTAAATGAACTAGGTTTGGAAAACCTTTATTATCTAGAGGATATTTTTGAGGACATTATTTATACTTCGGCAGACGTGTCTGTCTTGCTGAAGTCAAACTAAGGAGAGTGAACTGATCTCATACATCTGGTTATCTCCTGGCTGTTATAGAAAAGGATGGAGTTTTCCACCTGACTACATTTACAGCACTATGAAATATAACATGCATCTGACTCATCATTGTAATGCTGTCTACCGTTTATTGCTGTATTGAATGTTGCTGTGATAATGACTGTTTGATGTGCCTACACATTTGCGTAACCATTTTGTCACTGTGGCGTCCACAATAAATAATGAAGAAAAACGTCAACGGCTGTTTCAAGACTCATTGACTTTATACGTCGTGAGTTTACTGACGTCCTATGTGGATTGCCCTGTTATTGTTGCATGAACATTGTTTTGACTGAACACATCTACACACTACACAAAACCAGACATGCGGATGCCATCCATCATCATATGGCATCACGCATCATTTGGTGGCCATAAGCTGGTTTGATTCTGGTACTAGCAAACACGGGGTCCCTTACCCACTTCATTTTCAACAAGAATTCATCAGCATCCTTCAAGAAATTAACATTCTTCAATACAGTCAACATCTTCAAAATTTTCAAAGTACTCGGCGTTGCCCGGTAAAAGTCAAATTTCAATTTTTTGACGGAAACAAGAATTTGACAGTACCCGGCGTTGTTACATGTTGCCGGATAACTCGGACTGCTGTTATCTTTTACGCAAGTCAAGCAAGTTGCTGCTGTCAAGGTTCCAGTGCTGTCGTTTTTTGAGAAGGTCAAGTGCCGGTTGAAACGGGTTGTTTTCTGAAGAAGGCCAAGTACCGATTTCCATCAACTTACTTTTGGATTAGAAGGTCAAGTGCCGAAACAACTCAACACACAGTATTTCAGAAGCTCTTGTACCATCGTGTTAGCAGTGGAAGCAGTTCAGATGTGCCATCATCGTTGGAGCTTCGCTCTTTAGGACGTTGATTGACATCCGTTTTTCTGCTGTTCTACGATTGGAAGCCTTTAAGTTAAGTGGCCTGTTTGTATGTAAACTGTGCCCTTATACTTCTGCTGAGTCTTCTGTGTATCATCTCATTCTATATGTTATATGTTTATATGTTATTTGTATATTTATATGTTTATATTTCAGCGGGTTCTCGGTTGGGTGGTGTCTCCGTTAGATTATGCCACGTCATAGAGGTCGTCTATTGTGAGCGTTTTCTGTAAGGTTTGCAAATTTCCAATACTGGAATTTGCTAAGCGACTTCTGTTGCTATTTATGTTAGCTGTGATGACATGTTTTAATATTGTTTTCGTTATTATTTCGCATTCTTTAGTTTTGTTTTGATTTGTTTGTGTTTGTTAGCCTACTCTTGTCTATAATTTAGTTTCATACAACATTTTTGTTTATACACTGTGGTGTCATGTATTTTGTTTAATTCTATCGCAGATATCGTCACATTTTTTGTGATATTTCATTAATTTCTGCTTTATTTTTAGTTGATTTCTGCGAAAGTTTTTGTATTGTTGCTGATCTTTGTTATTGTTTACATTGTTATTGTTTACATTGTTTGTATTGTTTACATTTTCAATGTTTACATTCTGCATGTGTTTACATAGTCATTGTTTACAGTTATAGTAATTAGTTAATGGGCTATGCTAATGCACTGTTACTACTATACTGATGATAAATGAATGATGAATAGTGTCGTGCACTATTGAATGAGAAGTGCACTTATGATCAAGAATTGAGTGCTGATATTTCATATACAAGTTCTTTGATTGGAGACTTGTTTCCCACAGAGACTGGGATAATATAAGGTGATGTGAATATACAAGTGCTTAATTAAGACTTGTTACACTTAGGTTTGAAATAAATTAGTTAATTATTTCAGGTTTTGGACTCATATGTTAGACAACATGTCTACATTTGAGCACTTTATTGAGCAGGGTAAATTGCTTGGGAAGACTGGTGATAAGTTAGAAGAATTTGCAACTGCTCGATATGATAAAGCAATGGAAGCTGAACAAAAGAAACTGCAGATGCAGGTGGATGAAAAAAGATTCCAAATGGAAATGGAAAAACAAAAAAGGGAATCAGAAGCTGAGGAGAGAAAACTCCAGCTACAGCTAGAAGCTGAAAGACTTCAAAAAGAGGCTGAGAATAAAAGACTTGAAAAAGAGGCTGAGAATAAAAGACTTGAAAAAGAGGCTGAGAATAAAAGACTTGAAAAAGAGGCTGAAAATAAAAGACTTGAAAAAGAAGCTGAAAATGAAAGACTTCAAAAAGAGGCTCAGGCTGAGGAAAGAAGATTACAGAGAGAGTCTGATGAGAGGAAAGAGAAAGCAAAAATGGAACATGAAGAAAAGGTCTTAGCTTTAGAGTTGGAAAAATTGAAATTGACAAGCATGAGTAATGGTAATGATTCAAACAAGGGTTCATCTTCTGGTAAGGCTAATAATGATACTTTTAAGATTAAGTTACCAACATTTAGTCCTTCCAGCGATGACATAATGTTCTATCTGGACAGATTTGAACAAGCATGTACAGCTCATAACATAGACAAAGCAAAATATGTTTATCAGTTATCAGGGATACTGACAGGTAAAGCTCTAAGTATATTAAATATGGTGGATGAACCTGACAAGAACAATTATGAGGTTGTCAGGGCCGCTTTGTTAAAGAAATATCAGCTTAACGAAGACGGCTATCGTCTACAATTTAAAAACATGTTACCTGAAAATGGAGTTGAATTCTCCGAGTTTATTGCAAGAATACGCATTACTTTCTCACGATGGGTTGAACTATCTAAGACGGAAAAAACTTATGAAGGACTTATGGACTTAATACTTAGAGACAAAGTCATGTCGTCTGTCAATGAGTCTTTCCTTGCTTTACTTCATGAACGTAAACCTAAAACAATAAAAGAAATGGAAGATTTCTGTTGCCAATACGTAACTGCGCACCCACACATAACCATGGGTAACTCTAAGGTGAAAGAAGGTTTACCAGTTGCTTCGGCAGCTCCGTATGGTCAAAACTTTGCTCGTAGATCCCAACAAAATTTTGATAGAAAGAGTAGCGGTAATTTCTGTCAAAATCATGGAAATCAATTTCATGGTGATTCTTCTTCGAAGAATTGGAGACAACCTGATAGTACTCGTTACTATCACCCTAATAATTATAAGCATTTCAAAAGAGGATATGGTAATAGAGGTTATTCCTGCCGAAGACCTCAGAACCAAACAAATAGATGTTCGCATCAATGTGAACATGATAGTAATCGTGGAAACTGGAATTCGAACCAGTATAACAATTACAATAGAGACAATAATAACTGCAGAGATAATAATAACTCTGATAACTTCAGAGGTAATAATAGTCGGGGTAGATCTCAACACAAAAAAAAGAGATATCAGCAGGCTAATGCTGTACAACAGGAAACTGAGGCAGCCTGTAATCATGTTGTTGATAGTAAAAAACTTTGACGCTGTCACTAGTTCTGCTTTTGACTTTGAGAGAGCAAACAAATGCCCCCAATGCAGTACTTTATTCGAACCGGGTACCATAACTACTTTGAGTTGTGGTCACCCACTTCCCGCTCTTCCTGCTGCTGTTGCGCATGACGGGAGGGGTTCTTTAATCCTACATAAGGGTCTTGTTAATGATACTCCGGTCTCACTACTTTTCGATTCCGGATGCACCACTATTGGTGTTAGACAATCGCTTGTAGATCCATCTTGTGCTACAGGAAGGGTTATTAAATGTGTCACAGTTGGCGGCACTCTAGAAAAATATCCTACTGCTGTAATTCGCATTGCCACTCCTTTCTTTACTGGAGATGTGCATGCTTGTCTCTTACCTAATCCTATTGCGGACCTTATTATTGGTCGTATTCACGGAGTTAGGGAGTGTACCCCACAGCAGATTGCTGCTTGGGAACATAATAACATGCAAGCTACAAATGCAGTAGTTACAAGAGCACAAGCTCTACAAACACCCGAAACTTCACTGAATAGTGATAATGAAGTTGATAGCCAAGATAGTCACTTAGTGATCACTCGTGACTCTTTCATAAAATTGCAAGAAGAAGATTCTTCTTTAAAAAAATTCTTCGTTCTTGCGAAGAAAGGTGATCCGAATCAGGATACAAATAGAAAATCTTGGATTGCAATGAGAAACGGCGTACTTGTACGTATGGTACAAGATTCGGCTACGTCGGCACATTCGCAAATTCTTGTTCCCAAGAGCATGAGAGTCCAAATATTGCAACATGCTCATGACTCGCAATGTGCTGGACATATGGGTTTTGCCCGTACGAAGTCGAGAGTCCTTGCGGCTTTCTTTTGGCCTTTTGTCAATAAGGACATTCGTATTTACTGCCGATCATGCAAGGTATGTCAGGAGGTCAAATCTAGAGGACCACGACATGCTGCGCCTATCCAGGCTGCTGACATTCCTATTCGGCCGTTTCAGAAAATGGCCATAGATATTATTGGCCCTTTTAAGGTCAAGTCGGCCAGAGGACATCAGTTTATCCTTACATGTGTCGATATGTGCACACGTTGGCCAGAGGCTATTCCTCTTAAGAGCATATCTACTACAGATATCGCAGATGCTCTTTGGTTGATATTTTCTCGCTTGGGGTTCCCCAGAGAAATATTGTCAGACCATGGCACTCAACTCATATCTGACACTATGTCACAGGTAATGTCTACCTTACATATTGAACGATCTCTCAGTAGTATCTACCATCCTATGTCTAATGGGTTAGTTGAGCGTCTGAATAGAACGCTCAAGACTTTGCTTGGTAAGATAACTGAAGATCATCCTCAAGATTGGGACAGGGTTTTACCCGCGGCTCTCTTTGCCTATAGAGAAGTCCCTAATGAACACACAGGATTTTCTCCCTTCGAACTTGTCTTTGGCGCGCGTCCACGCGGCCCTATGTCTTTATTACACGATCTCATCACTGCCGATGATATTAGCGATGAAACTCAATCCTCATATGAGTATGTCATTGCTCTTAGACAAAAGATCATTGAGGCATGTAAGCTAGCAACTGCTTCATCAGAAATTGCTAAAGAGAAGGCAAGGCAGTTTGCTAACAAGAATAGATGTATACGACAACTTTGTCCAGGTGACAAAGCATTCGTCCTACTCCCCAGTAGGGAAAATAGACTTCTTATTGCATGGAAAGGTCCGTATGCAATAGTCTCTCGGATTTCCGATGTTGACTATGTGGTCGATATTGATGGAAAGCATAAAACTTTCCACATAAACATGCTTTCGGAATTTCACGAACGTCCGGACTATTTGCTGCCTATTTTCCAGGCAACGGATGATGCTCCTGCACCTCACGGTCATTATTCATCCCTGTCTGTCATTCAGGATGAGGAAGCTACCTTCTCTGATGTCAACCTTCCCCTTCCAGTGGTTCCATTACATTCCACGGAATCTTGGAAAAACGTTTCTGTTTTTCCTAATCTTTCTGGTGACGAACATCGACAAGTCTCGTCGATGTTACAAACATTTCAGGATGTTCTCACTGACATTCCTGGACACACAGATGTCATAGAACATGACATAATTCTTACCGACAATAATCCAATTAGGGTTAGGCCGTATCCTATTCCTATACACTTTCAGTCGCAAGTGGAAAAGGAATTGGATGAAATGATTCAATTAAATATAATTGAACCATCGACTTCACCATATTCTTCTTCCATGGTTATTGCCCGGAAGAAGGATAAGAACATACGAATTTGCGTTGATTATCGCAAATTGAATCAGGTCACAAAGTTCGACGCTGAACCGATGCCTTTGTTAGAAGATCTACTGATTAGACTTTCTAATTCTAGATTCTTCACTAAACTTGACTTGTCTAAAGGTTATTGGCAAGTGCCTTTAGCAGAGCATGCCAAACCTCTTACTGCTTTTTCTACACCTAGGGGTCTATTTCAATGGAATGTTATGCCTTTTGGTCTCATGAACGCCCCTGCCACTTTCGTTCGCATGATGCGTCGAATTCTGTCACATCGTTCGGATGTCATCGCATACTTAGATGACATCTGTCTCTTCAGTGATACCTGGGAAGATCACTATTTAGGGTTATATGACTTACTGTCCACTCTACGTGAGAATAATTTGACAGCAAAACCTTCTAAAGCTTTTGTTGGTTTTGGTGAAATCTCTTTCCTGGGTCATCGTGTTGGTCATGGTCTCTTGAAGACAGAAGACCACAATACTTCCAAAATACTGAACATCTCTGTTCCTAAAACGAAGAAACAAGTTAGGAGTCTCTTAGGTTTAATTCAATTTTATGGGAGATTTATTCCAAATTTATCTTCGATCATGGCACCTCTATCAACATTGTTGAAGAAAGGTTCGCCTAATCTGGTCCGTTGGTCTGAAGAATGCCAATCTTCACTAGACCAAATCAAGAATATATTTTCTTCTCCTCCCATCTTAAGATTACCTACTCTTGATAGGACTTTTGTTCTTCGGAGTGATGCTTCATCCACTGGGATTGGAGCAGCACTGATGCAAGAATATGCAAATACTCTGCATCCTGTTATGTACATTTCTAGAAAACTAAATGCGGCAGAGAGGAACTACTCGGTTTTAGACCGTGAGTTGTTAGCGATGGTTTGGTCAATTCTAAAGCTACAAAGATTCCTCCTGGGCGCACATTTCATTCTAGAGACTGATCAGAAAGCTCTTACAGCTATTCAGACTAAGAATTTGAAGAGTTCGAGATCCACTCGATATGCTATAGCTCTTCAACCTTTTCACTTCACGGTACGAGCTATCCGTGGTGCGGATAATGTGATGGCTGACATTTTGTCTAGATGCCCACATGACTCCAACTAATACTTCTGTCCTATATTTCCATATATTACAGAGTCATAACACACCTATATTTCTACAATAGATTAGCACATCTGTACTTACTTTATATGTACACACTATCGTGCTTTGTTGTCATCTTCTTCTGTTCGTTTTTTAAGATGATAGAGGAGGACTGAGTAGTTAATATAAGGGCCGTTAGTTTACTAAACAGCCACAATTATTAATAATGTATTGTACCTTATGAAGCATATTAGTTATTAATTAGCATTATATTGCTTGTACTTTCTCAGAATGTCATTGTTGAGCTGAGGACTTACCTTACGAGTTCTAGATTGTGTACTTACCCTCGGAATACCAGAGCATATGTCCTGGATCGTCATGTAGTTTAACTTTACTATGTACTTATGTCATTACATGTCAAAGAATGTACTATTTTAATTTTCCTATCAGATTTGTACATCCATTTTTAAAGACAATATTAGAGTATGCTGTTTAATGATGATTATAGTAACTTGCATACGTATATTGTGTTTACATGCTAACGTGATGTGTGTTGGTGACACCTCCCCGATGTGAATATTTTTTGAGACATATTTATTTTTCTGTTGAGGTATATCCTCACCAGACACTCTATAATTAGCCTATTGTTTGGCAATTTAGTTAATTATCAGCGCATAATTCGTGCGTTTTGAGCCGCTTATCGCTTGCTCTTTGATATTGAAAAAAAAAATATGTTCCACATTTTTTTTTTATCGGGAGGAGGTGGTGATATGTTGCGTGATAAATTCTCGCAACATCGTTTTATTTCAATATCTGTTTTATAACGCAAGGGCAACAACTGCTTGGAATTTATAGTCACTTTTCTCGGTAAGCATTTGTCTTCTCGCGTTGGTATCGAATGCAGTTAAGTTTGAGCTGTGGTCGTTTTGCGCTGGACTGCGCATGACTTGTCTTGCTTCTTTGTCGATCGGTTTCCGCCCACCACTAGTGGGAGTGAGCGATTTGGAATGGCGAAAGAGATGCCTCGTTGAAGAGGGGATCTCCGCTATTTTTGTTCTGTCAGGGATGTGTAGTCCTCTTAATGGATATTTCGTTTATTCGAGATAATACCTCTAGTGTTTCCCACATGTCGGGAGGCGTGATATTTCTGTGTATTTCATGAAAGCAAGGTAAATTGACTCTTTCATTAACTCTATTGATTTTGGGTCGTGAACGATTTCGATTCATAGCCTGTCTGCGAAAGTCGTCGTCACGAGATGTTTTTTCCCAGCTCACATGTCGCTGCATTGTACTGCATCGGTTGATGCAGGTACCAAGGACCATTACTTGCTACTCTGTTAAATGAACTAGGTTTGGAAAACCTTTATTATCTAGAGGATATTTTTGAGGACATTATTTATACTTCGGCAGACGTGTCTGTCTTGCTGAAGTCAAACTAAGGAGAGTGAACTGATCTCATACATCTGGTTATCTCCTGGCTGTTATAGAAAAGGATGGAGTTTTCCACCTGACTACATTTACAGCACTATGAAATATAACATGCATCTGACTCATCATTGTAATGCTGTCTACCGTTTATTGCTGTATTGAATGTTGCTGTGATAATGACTGTTTGATGTGCCTACACATTTGCGTAACCATTTTGTCACTGTGGCGTCCACAATAAATAATGAAGAAAAACGTCAACGGCTGTTTCAAGACTCATTGACTTTATACGTCGTGAGTTTACTGACGTCCTATGTGGATTGCCCTGTTATTGTTGCATGAACATTGTTTTGACTGAACACATCTACACACTACACAAAACCAGACATGCGGATGCCATCCATCATCATATGGCATCACGCATCATTTATACAAGTGTGGACCAGAGCAGTCTATCATTGTGTCAGAGCAGCCGTATATTGCCCCCAGCACGGAGAGGTGGGGCCACAAGACTTTTGTACAGGATCGACGCAGGCGAGATAAGTTATATCTGGCCTGCTGGACTTTCACCAACGACATTTTCAACTAAATTATCCCTAATTTACCAGTAAATAAAGCCATGACATTGGGGAAATTAAACTATATATATTTATTCCTAAAGTCAACGGACAATGTTTGGCAGTCATAGACTGGGAGTGATTACACCATCCCAACAGCATATCTAGTAATAAGTCTCATGGGACTATCTTAATATAATTACTAGTAACCAGTCATTTGAAATAATTAAGTACACATTTTCCATTTTATTATGTCATATGATTTTGCATTCCATTTATGACTCCATAATATTTCTTATGTTCTGACCAACTAAACATTTGGTTCAGAACAAAAGAAATTTATCAAAAGATTTAACTTTAAAAACTAAAATAGCCTGAGTTAGTTCAGTGTGTTATAAATTTTATTAATATTATTAGACTTCTTAAATATCTGTGTGTGTGTGTGTATAATTTAGCACAACACATTACATATCAGTATGCTAGATTTTTAACGTAGCCACATTCATTAGTAAAAAAGAGATGTGTGAGGTCCTAAGTGGTAGCAAAAAGGGCCTTCTGTAATTCACATCTACATTTATCTCAGGAGCCTTCACAGCTGACCTCATACATCACACTAGGTGACATCAACCATACAATACCATCAAAATCCACTACATATATTGGGGTCTTGTCCAGGGATAATTAGCTTATCAGTAATATTAGGATCTCCTGGTGGGAGAATTAAATCAGGGGAACAAATTGTAAAAATTAAAATTGTCCCTTAAAATTGAAAGTGAAAATAAAAGTTGGTGAATCTTCACAGCCAGTGGTAATTAATTAGTTAACTGGCTAATTAGAATTACCTTAGTCTATAGTAATTAGAATTACTTTAGTTATTTATTGGTTGGATTTTTACCCTGATCATTGTTATTTTGTGTGATGGCTGAGCTAGCAAAGTTCAGATCAGCTGCTGTGCTAACGGTGAAGGATATGGGAATGGATGGTCAGGTTTTAATTCAGTATGTAACTGCTGAATGTGACAAGTATATTGAACGGGAAGAAAGAAGATTAGAAAAAGAGGCCGAAAGAAAATTAGAATCTGAACGGTTGGCCGAAGAGAAGAGGTTAGAGGCTGAAAAAGAAATTAAGAGGCTGCAGATTGAGGCTGAGACTAAGAGGCTGCAGATTGAGGCAGAAGATAAAAGATTGACTGCCGAAAGGGAGGCAGAAGATAGAAGGTTGCAAAGGGAGCACGAATTACGACTAAGGGAGCTGGAGTTACAAGGCCAGGCTCCTGAAAATTGTACCACCCCTTTTGCCTCAGATGCTGCAGCTAATCAGGGTGCCTCAAACTCAGCTATGGGGTTTCATTTAGACCATTTTGTTGAAAAAGATGATGACATCGAGGGGTACCTCAGTCGTTTTGAATTATTAGCTACTACATATGGGTTAGAGAGAGAGAGGTGGAGTTTAAAGTTGTCACAGGGACTGAGAAGTACTTCTTATGAAGTCTTCGCAAAAATGAACAGAGAAGACCAAGACAATTATGACATGTTAAATCAGGCTTTGTTATTGAGGTACGAAAAAAATGGTGAATTTTATCGTAAGAAATTTAGAAATGCCAAACTGTTGTCTGGGGAGACATACCACCAATTCTCTGCCAGACTGGAAACCTATCTGGAGAAATGGACTGCTCTGGGGAACACCCAAGATCTTAAAGAGATGATCATGATAGGGCAATTGAGAGAGTCCATGGCTCCAGACATGAGAAAATTTCTCATGGAACAAGGTGCAGAGAAGTTGGGGGAGATTTTAAATGTCGCTGAGGGGTATCAGGCAGCCCAGGCAGAGGTAAGTGGCAATAAAAAGAAGCACATAGAAACTTTTAAAGCTCCACAGCCATTTAATAAATTTGAAAATAGAGAACAGGGTAATAAGGGCAGGACAAACTTTGAACGGCCAAGAAATGACTATCGAGACAGAAACTCACAGTTCAATGACCAAAAATACAATGAAAGAAAACCGTTTAACCAAGGAAAAAGATGGTGCAAATGGTGCAAGAAAGATAACCATAACACCGAATTTTGTAGAAGAAAACCTTCAAACATTGCTGCAATGAAGTCGGGGACTCAAAGATTAAAGGTTAATCCTAATGGACAGCAGGAACCTTATCACCCCCCAGTTTGTGAGGATATTATTTGTAATGGGGTCACCATAAGGTGCCTTTATGATACAGGTTTGGATTATGATTCAGTTGTGAAGTCTAGCCTAGTGGAACCAAGTCAGTATACCACAGAAACAGTGGAAATACAAGGGGCGACTAAGGACATACCACTCATGACACTTCCCATCGCAAGGATAACGGTGAAAACTCGCTATGTGGAAGGAGAAATCAGAGCAGCAGTGATAGATGAACCAATCTACCCTCTGATATTGGGGTGTAGATACGTCTTCTTGGGGAATCCCGAGAGACCTGTGATCATGGCGACAGTGCAGACCAGGTCACAGAAAAAGGAGGAAGAAGGTGAACCTATAAATGCTCATCCAGAGGAGATGAGGAAGGCGCAGGCTGAGGATAGGACACTCAAGCCATGTTTTAAAAAATTGCCCAAATGCCACACACCTCCAAGCAAGGGGGAATATTTTATGAAGGACATATTGCTATATAGGAAGACAGGAACTAGATCCACTGGTCACGGACAGTTGGTTCTTCCCAAAGTATATAGGGCAAATTTAATAAGGAGCTTACATGTTGGAAAAGATGGTGACCATGAGAAAGTCGGTACCATCTGCCAAAAAGTTGCTCGAAAATACTATTGGCCCGACGTAAATGTCGATATTGAAAACTTTGTGGAAGCATGTGGCGTATTTCATGAGGGAACACCCACAAAGGGAAAATATGTGCAGGACCCAGAAACGCCACGGGGCACTCTTAGGCCTGGAAGGAAAAATTATTATACTCAGGTAGACAAAGTGCAATGGGAGCCCCCTTTTCACACCCAGTCTTCACTTGAATGGATTAACATAACCACTATGCGACGAGTACAAAGAAGAAATTTAACCCAGAATAAGCTGACAATCCCTCGGTCAGGATTATATAAACTGGATGAAACTAAAAGAGAGCGAAGATCTCTCATAAGCAATCTAAAGTGGGGAGAAAAACCTAAGAAGAAAATTGGTAGTGGTCGATTTGTGAGTGATGATTCTAGGAAGAAAAGTCCTCATTATAAAGCTTCTAATGGACGGGACCAGACGGGTTCCATGAAAAATAAGGATAAAAATTTAAAGGTCCAGATGCAGCACTATTAAGGACCTGGACATATGAGAAGGCAGAAGAGACTGTTACCTCATCTTATCAATACGTGAACGAACTGACCACTCGTCTGAAAGCTGGATGGAAACTGGCAAATGATAATTTGAGACAAGCCAGGAAGAAACATGCAGCATATTTTAATAGGAAGGCAAAGGACAGAGAACTAGCTGTGGGAGAGAAGGTGCTTCTTCTACTACCCGGCAGCCAGAATAAATTACAAATTGGATGGCAAGGTCCATATACGGTTCTAGAGAAGGTGTCTAGAACAAACTATAAAATTGACAAAAAGGGGAAGGAGAAAGTTTATCATGTAAACCTGTTAAAGAAGTATCTGGACAGACCACTCCAGGAAAGCACCCCCTTACTGACCTTGGCTATCGCAACTCAAATGCAAAAGGAACCACTCACCTCGCATTAATACCCATTACATCCTTGTGAAACAGCGGCACAGGTAAAAGTCAGTAAGCACCTGACTAAAAATCAGAGGAAGAGAGTTCAACAGGTTCTGGAGGAACATACAGATGTATTAACAGATAAACCAGGACATACAAATTTGCTACAGTATGACATGAAACTGGTAGACACAAACCCAATCTGTATGAGAGCCTATTCTATTCCGTTCGCGAAGGAGAAGGCATTGAAGGAAGAAATAGATTATTTGTTGAAGGAGGGGATTATTTCACACAGTGAATCATCTGTTAGCTCCAGTGTCGTCTTGTTGAGAAAACCGTCTGGGGAACACAGACTGTGCATAGATTACAGGAAACTGAATGCTGTCACAGAAGGACAAGTGGATCCATTACCAGACACAAAACAGTTATTTGCCAGATTAAACAAGGCAAAATACTTTTCAAAGGTGGATCTTAGTAAAGGCTATTACCAGATTCCAGTGAAGCCTGAAGTGAGACCTTATTTAGCGTTTAGCACATCGGAAGGACATTATGAATTCAACATGCTACAATTCGGATTGAAAAATGCTCCGAGTGTATTTTCAAGGATGATGCGCAAATTGTTGGATCCCCTGAATAACCCATGTATCACGAATTTCATGGATGATATTCTCGTCGCCACAGAGACATTTGAAGAACACATTGACGCTCTAAAAATGTTATTTGATAGGCTTAGGGAGGCGAACTTAACTGCTAGGCCAACAAAATGTTGTATTGGATGCAAAGAGTTGGAATTCTTGGGACACACTGTACATCAGGGTAACATGACCCCTGATCCCAAGAACTTGGAAAAACTGCAGAGAGCACCTAGACCACAAACAAAAAAGGACGTGCGATCATTCGTGTCGTTATGCGGATTTTATCAAAAAATATATCAAAAATTTTAACTCTATTTGTGCTCCTCTGACTGATCTGACTCGCAAGGGACTTCCAGATAAAATTATTTGGACTGCGCAATGTGAATTAGCTTTCCAAGAATTAAAGGAAAAGCTCACTAGCAAACCTATTCTCAAATTGCCTGATTTGACACAGGACTTTGTGGTGAGAACAGATGCAAGTAATTTAGGCCTCGGGGCGGCCTTGTTGCAGAGGTCATCTTCACCCGATGGGGAACTGAACCCAGTCGCTTATGCAAGCCGCAAATTGAATAAAGCGGAACAAGGATATTCCACAAGCGAAAATTAATGTTTAGCGTTAATCTGGGCAATAAAGAAGTTCCAAATCTATCTGTATGGTAGGACTTTTGTGGTCCAGACAGATCATCAGCCCCTCGTATTCTTATCTCAGGCTAAGCATGAAAACGCAAGATTGTTGAGGTGGTCTTTATTGTTGCAACCTTATCAGTTTATTATCCAATACATCCCAGGGTCATTGAATGTCGGTGCGGATTTCTTCAGTCGGCACCCCTGTGATCAAAATTAGAGTAGTGGCAGGCGTGAGGAGAGATTTAATCTATGTGTATCACTGGTTTTGGAACTTGCCGTAGTGCATGTTCTCAGGTGGGGACATGTGTGATGATGTCACCATGATACAACGTTAAAATATCTCCAAAATTATTGATGAAATGTAGGGTTAAAAATAATGCGTAAGATACTAGGAGACATGCTCGCCCATGCCAGCCTTTCCCACGCCATTTAAAACTAACGAGTTAGAAGTGCAGACGAAACGTTTACCCTTTGTAGACGGGAGAGAACGGAGGACACAAAAAAGGAAAAATATGACTGAACACGTGTTTGAAGTTCGAACGGCAAAAAGACGCAAGTGGGGGTGAAAGGAAAAAAATTCACGTTCCGAGTTGACATAAAGTAAGGAAATGGACAAGAAACGGACATTAGCTCTTGATCGAGACAGTCATTTCTTGGACGTGTTTCGATACTTGGTCTTTATTTGAATGCCGCGGCAAAACACATGAGGGAAGGTTCTCGAACAAATTTCAAAAATTAAACTTGAGAAAAAAATATGTTTTTTCTTAATACTAGAGTTATGAAAATAAAACCTAGCTAGTTTGATAGCCCATCTTGAGCAGAGAAATAATATGCTTTCATTTATACAGACGGATAGATAATAAAGAAGATATTGACAAAAGACTGTATTGTTCATATCATACAAGCGACTGCACTGTTAACCCATGTCACTAAAAGCTTCCAAAATCTTGGCCTTGAGTCTACAAACGTAAAAATCGAGCTGTAATTAAAGAGAGGGAAAGTGATGGAGAATTGTAGCTAAAAATAACTTAGGCAGCAGATTCGTGTAG
Source organism: Oreohelix idahoensis (assembly GCA_024509875.1). NCBI lineage: Eukaryota > Metazoa > Mollusca > Gastropoda > Stylommatophora > Oreohelicidae > Oreohelix > Oreohelix idahoensis. The sequence goes on from JAMPIV010015348.1 coordinate 196,386, forward strand.
GAAATGCATGTAAAACCAAGTGTGTTTTTATGAAAAAACTAGTAGAGACAGACGGACTAACAGACCGTAATACATACTTGACTGAGATTTGACTGAAGTGACTTTTGGTTGGCAATTTGAAAGAAAGGGGGGAAGTCTGCGATTGGCCAACGCATTTTATAGTAGCGGGATAGAGAGGTGAAAGTTTGCCATTCGACATAAGTCTGTTCAGAGACGCAGTTTGAATCCATGTTGGTGCTGATTCCATAAGAATATAACTATATAGTGGGACGCCATCATACGGCCAGCAGCTCAGCTGAGTTTTGCTAGTAAATTTAACTGTGTTCTCAATTCTGAATTCTGGTAAGAATGAACAATATTTATTCTGTATATTTTAATAATTCGAGTGATTGATACTGCCATATCATAAAAATGATTACGACAAGTAAGTGTTCGCTCTAGATCCCCAGCCCTAAATCAGGGTCTAGAGACATACATACAAAGAAAACATATAGGAACGCCTAATTGAAACTATGAAAAGGATCTAGTGTTGAGATCAGTGGAACATATCACCTATCTTATTTAATAGCAGGAAGCTATTGAACATATCTCAGATGCAATGTAGTCTTGGGGAACTAATACTATGTGAAACCAACTTGGTAAGATGTGCTGTGTGGTCAGAGAGATCTGACCCAGTCTATGTGGTGTTGTTGTTGTGTAGTGTTGTGTGCAGAAGTGGTTCAGGAAGTAGAGTTCTGACACATGATCAATACTTTTGTTTCAGAACTGTGAGTTTCTGTTTGGCACCAAACCGGTGTCAAATGCTGTAGTAATATATACAAGTGTGGACCAGAGCAGTCTATCATTGTGTCAGAGCAGCCGTATATTGCCCCCAGCACGGAGAGGTGGGGCCACAAGACTTTTGTACAGGATCGACGCAGGCGAGATAAGTTATATCTGGCCTGCTGGACTTTCACCAACGACATTTTCAACTAAATTATCCCTAATTTACCAGTAAATAAAGCCATGACATTGGGGAAATTAAACTATATATATTTATTCCTAAAGTCAACGGACAATGTTTGGCAGTCATAGACTGGGAGTGATTACACCATCCCAACAGCATATCTAGTAATAAGTTCTCCTGTGACTATCTTAATATAATTACTAGTAACCAGTCATTTGAAATAATTAAGTACACATTTTCCATTTTATTATGTCATATGATTTTGCATTCCATTTATGACTCCATAATATTTCTTATGTTCTGACCAACTAAACATTTGGTTCAGAACAAAATAAATTTATCAAAAGATTTAACTTTAAAAACTAAAATAGCCTGAGTTAGTTCAGTGTGTTATAAATTTTATTAATATTATTAGACTTCTTAAATATATGTGTGTGTGTGTGTATAATTTAGCACAACACATTACATATCAGTACCCTAGATTTTTAACGTAGCCACATTCATTAGTAAAAAAGAGATGTGTGAGGTCGTAAGTGGTAGCAAGAAGGGCCTTCTGTAATTCACATCTACATTTATCTCAGGAGCCTTCACAGCTGACCTCATACATCACACTAGGTGACATCAACCATACAATACCATCAAAATCCACTACATATATTGGGGTCTTGTCCAGGGATAATTAGCTTATCAGTAATATTAGGATCTCGTGGTGGGAGAATTAAATCAGGGGAACAAATTGTAAAAATTAAAATTGTCCCTTAAAATTGAAAGTGAAAATAAAAGTTGGTGAATCTTCACAGCCAGTGGTAATTAATTAGTTAACTGGCTAATTAGAATTACCTTAGTCTATAGTAATTAGAATTACTTTAGTTATTTATTGGTAGGATTTTTACCCTGATCATTGTTATTTTGTGTGATGGCTGAGCTAGCAAAGTTCAGATCAGCTGCTGTGCTAACGGCGAAGGATATGGGAATGGATGGTCAGGTTTTAATTCAGTATGTAACTGCTGAATGTGACAAGTATATTGAACGGGAAGAAAGAAGATTAGAAAAAGAGGCCGAAAGAAAATTAGAATCTGAACGGTTGGCCGAAGAGAAGAGGTTAGAGGCTGAAAAAGAAATTAAGAGGCTGCAGATTGAGGCTGAGACTAAGAGGCTGCAGATTGAGGCAGAAGATAAGAGAAGGGAGGCAGAAGATAAAAGATTGACTGCCGAAAGGGAGGCAGAAGATAGAAGGTTGCAAAGGGAGCACGAATAACGACTAAGGGAGCTGGAGTTACAAGGCCAGGCTCTTGAAAATTGTACCAGCCCTTTTGGCTCAGATGCTGCAGCTAATCAGGGTGCCTCAAACTCAGCTATGGGGTTTTATTTAGACCATTTTGTTGAAAAAGACGATGACATCGAGGGGTACCTCAGTCGTTTTGAATTTTTAGCTACTACATATTGGTTAGAGAGAGAGAGGTGGAGTTTAAAGTTGTCACAGGGACTGAGAAGTACTTCTTATGAAGTCTTCGCAAAAATGAACAGAGAAGACCAAGACAATTATGACATGTTATAGAAGCTTTGTTATTGAGGTACGAAAAAAATGGTGAATTTTATCTTAAGAAATTTAGAAATGCCAAACTGTTGTCTGGGGAGACATACCACCAATTCTCTGCCAGACTGGAAACCTATCTGGAGAAATGGACTGCTCTGGGGAACACCCAAGATCTTAAAGAGATGATCATGATAGAGCAATTGAGAGAGTCCATGGCTCCAGACATGAGAAAATTTCTCATGGAACAAGGTGCAGAGAAGTTGGGGGAGATTTTAAATGTCGCTGAGGGGTATCAGGCAGCCCAGGCAGAGGTAAGTGGCAATAAAAAGAAGCACATAGAAACTTTTAAAGCTCCACAGCCATTTAATAAATTTGAAAATAGAGAACAGGGTAATAAGGGCAGGACAAACTTTGAACGGCCAAGAAATGACTATCGAGACAGAAACTCACAGTTCAATGACCAAAAATACAATGAAAGAAAACCGTTTAACCAAGGAAAAAGATGGTGCAAATGGTGCAAGAAAGATAACCATAACACCGAATTTTGTAGAAGAAAACCTTCAAACATTGCTGCAATGAAGTCGGGGACTCAAAGATTAAAGGTTAATCCTAATGGACAGCAGGAACCTTATCACCCCCCAGTTTGTGAGGATGTTATTTGTAATGGGGTCACCATAAGGTGCCTTTATGATACAGGTTTGGATTATGATTCAGTTGTGAAGTCTAGCCTAGTGGACCCAAGTCAGTATACCACAGAAACAGTGGAAATACAAGGGGCGACTAAGGACATACCACTCATGACACTTCCCATCGCAAGGATAACGGTGAAAACTCGCTATATGGAAGGAGAAATCAGAGCAGCAGTGATAGATGAACCAATCTACCCTCTGATATTGGGGTGTAGATACGTCTTCTTGGGGAATCCCGAGAGACCTGTGATCATGGCGACAGTGCAGACCAGGTCACAGAAAAAGGAGGAAGAAGGTGAACCTATAAATGCTCATCCAGAGGAGATGAGGAAGGCGCAGGCTGAGGATAGGACACTCAAGCCATGTTTTAAAAAATTGTCCAAATGTCACACACCTCCAAGCAAGGGGGAATATTTTATGAAGGACATATTGCTATATAGGAAGACAGGAACTAGATCCACTGGTCACGGACAGTTGGTTCTTCCCAAGGTATATAGGGCAAATTTAATAAGGAGCTTACATGTTGGAAAAGATGGTGACCATGAGAAAGTCGGTACCATCTGCCAAAAAGTTGCTCGAAAATACTATTGGCCCGACGTAAATGTCGATATTGAAAACTTTGTGGAAGCATGTGGCGTATTTCATGAGGGAACACCCACAAAGGGAAAATATGTGCAGGACCCAGAAACGCCACGGGGCACTCTTAGGCCTGGAAGGAAAAATTATTATACTCAGGTAGACAAAGTGCAATGGGAGCCCCCTTTTCACACCCAGTCTTCACTTGAATGGATTAACATAGCCACTATGCGACGAGTACAAAGAAGAAATTTAACCCAGAATAAGCTGACAATCCCTCGGTCAGGATTATATAAACTGGATGATACTAAAAGAGAGCGAAGATCTCTCATAAGCAATCTAAAGTGGGGAGAAAAACCCACGAAAAAAATTGGTAGTGGTCGATTTGTGAGTGATGATTCTAGGAAGAAAAGTCCTCATTATAAAGCTTCTAATGGACGGGACCAGACGGGTTCCATGAAAAATAAGGATAAAAATTTAAAGGTCCAGATGTAGCACTATTAAGGACCTGGACAGATGAGAAGGCAGAAGAGACTGTTACCTCATCTTATCAATACGTGAACGAACTGACCACTCGTCTGAAAGCTGGATGGAAACTGGCAAATGATAATTTGAGACAAGCCAGGAAGAAACATGCAGCATATTTTAATAGGAAGGCAAAGGACAGAGAACTAGCTGTGGGAGAGAAGGTGCTTCTACTACCCGGCAGCCAGAATAAATTACAAATTGGATGGCAAGGTCCATATACGGTTCTAGAGAAGGTGTCTAGAACAAACTATAAAATTGACAAAAAGGGGAAGGAGAAAGTTTATCATGTAAACCTGTTAAAGAAGTATCTGGACAGACCACTCCAGGAAAGCACCCCCTTACTGACCTTGGCTATCGCAACTCAAATGCAAAAGGAACCACTCACCTCGCATGAATACCCATTACATCCTTGTGAAACAGCGGCACAGGTAAAAGTCAGTAAGCACCTGACTAAAAATCAGAGGGAGAGAGTTCAACAGGTTCTGGAGGAACATACAGATGTATTAACAGATAAACCAGGACATACAAATTTGCTACAGTATGACATGAAACTGGTAGACTCAAACCCAATCTGTATGAGAGCCTATTCTATTCCGTTCGCGAGGAGAAGGCATTGAAGGAAGAAATAGATTATTTGTTGAAGGAGGGGATTATTTCACACAGTGAATCATCTTTTAGCTCTAGTGTCGTTTTGTTGAGAAAACCGTCTGGGGAACACAGACTGTGCATAGATTACAGGGAACTGAATGCTGTCACAGAAGGACAAGTGGATCCATTACCAGACACAAAACAGTTATTTGCCAGATTAAACAAGGCAAAATACTTTTCAAAGGTGGATCTTAGTAAAGGCTATTACCAGATTCCAGTGAAGCCTGAAGTGAGACCTTATTTAGCGTTTAGCACATCGGAAGGACATTATGAATTCAACATGCTACCATTCGGACTGAAAAATGCTCCGAGTGTATTTTCAAGGATGATGCGCAAATTGTTGGATCCCCTGAATAACCCATGTATCACGAATTTCATGGATGATATTCTCGTCGCCACAGAGACATTTGAAGAACACATTGACGCTCTAAAAATGTTATTTGATAGGCTTAGGGAGGCGAACTTAACTGCTAGGCCAACAAAATGTTGTATTGGTTGCAAAAAGTTGGAATTCTTGGGACACACTGTATATCAGGGTAACATGACCCCTGATCCCAAGAACTTGGAAAAACTGCAGAGAGCACCTAGACCACAAACAAAAAAGGACGTGCGATCATTCGTGTCGTTATGCGGATTTTATCAAAAATATATCAAAAATTTTAACTCTATTTGTGCTCCTCTGACTGATCTGATTCGCAAGGGACTTCCAGATAAAATTATTTGGACTGCGCAATGTGAATTAGCTTTCCAAGAATTAAAGGAAAAACTCACTAGCAAACCTATTCTCAAATTGCCTGATTTGACACAGGACTTTGTGGTGAGAACAGATGCAAGTAATTTAGGCCTCGGGGCGGCCTTGTTGCAGAGGTCATCTTCACCCGATGGGGAACTGAACCCAGTCGCTTATGCAAGCCGCAAATTGAATAAAGCGGAACAAGGATATTCCACAAGTGAAAAGGAATGTTTAGCGTTAATCTGGGCAATAAAGAAGTTCCAAATCTATCTGTATGGTAGGACTTTTGTGGTCCAGACAGATCATCAGTGTTACGGTGTTATTTTAAATGACGGCGTCTGCTGGGGTTTACCCATGCGCAACGTTATTGTGATCAAAATATCAAGTTTTACGGATCGTTTGAAAATTTGAACTTCAATTCCACTTTGAGTATCACTCATTTCGATTGAAAACTGTTAAAAAAGGAACAATCTCAGATGTAGAAAGGACAGATACGTTGATGACTTAGTCAATTTACTTGCAAAGTTTAATAAAGGAACTAACGATTAATGGATAATCAAATCATAATTTGATAATATGAACCTTGTGTCTTAATGAACTTTCATACAATTCAACAGGAGGTAACTACGATTGGATCTTCATGTCCAATATTATTAAATTTTCTAGTTATTAAATTAGTATATAATTATAAATAATAAAGTCAAAGTGTGATGAAATAAAAAAATAAGATATACTAAAGAAAAGATGAAACAAAAGAATATCAACCAATTAAACCTTAAAACCTTTTAATTTGTGTAATTATTCCAAGGTAATAGATATTACATTATGACATTTTCATATAAATTAGTTAAAATGTATGAATTTTTTCTGTTCTTTTTCTGCTGAATTGCGTTAATTTAATAGGTCTATCCTTACACTTCATTTTCACAACGCATTGCTAAATTTAATGTATACTTTTAATATTTGGTTTCAATTGGTCCGTACTTCTCAAATTTTATTTCTTTCTTTTGCTCTTATACTAAATTTTTTTCTCATTTTCTTCTATTAGATATTAATTAGCTAGTAACCATAACGTTACATACTATAATTAATTATTTTAATTTTAGTTAAGTTAGAATAATTTTAAATAAATAACACCTCACATTATTAGGTTAGTCTATACATACAACACAAATTAATTAGTTAATTAGTTAGTGACAGGTCATTTCCTTTTTAATATAAGGTATATGTATGATATGGACGTTGATGATTTATTATAATATATTACTGACATGACCGCGACCACTGTTCTAGATAGAACATCGTAGGGTCATACGTCGGGTTTTGTTTAAATTTTTGATAATTTTTGATTAATATTGTTCAAAAAAAAAAAAATCTATTTGGAAAAAATAGATTTTTTTTTTTTTTTTTTTTTTTTTTTTTTTTTTCTTTTTATTTTTTTTTTTTATTTTTTGCCCATCGTCTGACAGGAAATCTGTTACGTTTTTATTTTAAATGACGGCGTCTGCTGGGATTTACCCATGCGCAACGTTTTAGGGGTCATTAATATTTATAGAATATGTCGATGAAAATTTTACGGTATAAGTGAACGCGAAAATATAATGCGGCGATTATGACGCATTCGCGTTGGGAAGGTCACGAAACCGGGTGACTTTTACAGGGCCTTTGTTACGCTATTATCCGTCAAGCAAAAGGTTCGTTCTTGTTTTTCTTCCAATGAAATAAGGCTGAGTAATAAAATAGCCTATATTATATTAGGATGAATCGATGTAGACTTCAGGGTCAGTTCGGAAATTAATCTAAGCATGAGATTAATTAAATTAAACTAATAATGAAGAGAAAATCGTATTATGATTCAAAATTGTAGATGTCAGAACTCATGTGCTTCATTTCTGGATTTTGTCGACTACAACAGCGCATGTATATAGCCACGATGTTCTTCTGACACATTGTTTTTGACACGGAAGGAACAAGTTACTGATAAAATTATCTGGAATTCAATTGTTACGCTCTTGGAATTGTACAGGAAAACCATTTTGTGAATGTCCCGATTATCGTTTTTGTGAATGAATCTCAATACATGTGGACTCAAAGCAGAAGGCTTGAAATGATTGTTTTTTTACGTTTCGATTCAAGTTCTACAGCTGTTGGTGTTTACCTTTGTCAGCACGATAACTCTCCCACCAGGGAAATCAAATACTATATACTATGCAAATCAGAACATCGAAGGGATGCTCTGATGCCCAGAGCTAACCATTTATAACCAACATTGATACGTCTAAGAGTGACTTTACTGTTCAATAATTAATACCATAATCGAGGAATCGCAACACCAACCACACCACCACCATCGACCCGTCACAATCAGCCCCTCGTATTCTTATCTCAGGCTAAGCATGAAAACGCAAGATTGTTGAGGTGGTCTTTATTGTTGCAACCTTATCAGTTTATTATCCAATACATCCCAGGGTCATTGAATGTCGGTGCAGATTTCTTCAGTCGGCACCCCTGTGATCAAAATTAGAGTAGTGGCAGGCGTGAGGAGAGATTTAATCTATGTGTATCACTGGTTTTGGAACTTGCCGTAGTGCATGTTCTCAGGTGGGGACATGTGTGATGATGTCACCATGATACAACGTTAAAATATCTCCAAAATTAACGATGAAATGTAGGGTTAAAAAATAATGCGTAAGATACTAGGAGACATGCTCGCCCATGCCAGCCTTTCCCACCGCCATTTAAAACTAACGAGTTAGAAGTGCAGACGAAACGTTTACCCTTTGTAGACGGGAGAGAACGGAGGACACAAAAAAGGAAAAATATGACTGAACACGTGTTTGAAGTTCGAACAGCAAAAAAGACGCAAGTGGGGGTGAAAGGAAAAAAATTCACGTCCCCTAGTTGACATAAAGTAAGGAAATGGACAAGAAAACGGACATTAGCTCTTATTCGAGACAGTCATTTCTTGGACGTGTTTCGATACTTAGACTTTATTTGAATGCCGCGGCAAAACACATGAGCGAAGGTTCTCGAACAAATTTCAAAATTAAACTTGAGAAAAAAAAAAATATTTTTTTTTCTTAATTAATAGAGTTATTGAAAATAATAAAACCTAGCTAGTTTGATAGCCCATCTTGAGCAGAGAAATAATATGCTTTCAATTATACAGACGGATAGATAATAAAGAAGATATTGACAAAAGACTGTATTGTTTCATATCATACAAGCGACTGCACTGTTAACCCATGTCACTAAAAGTTTCCAAAATCTTGGCTTTTGCAGTCTGCAAACGTAAAAATCGAGCTGTAATTAAAGAGAGGGAAATGTGGTGGAGAATTGTAGCTAAAAATAACTTAGGCAGCAGATTCGTGTGGAAATACATGTAAAACCAAGTGTGTGTTTATGCAAAAACAAGTAGAGGCAGACGGGCAAACCGACCGTAATACATACTTGACCGAGATATGACTGAAGTGACTTTTGGTTGGAAAATTTGAAAGTTAGGGGGGAAATAAGTCGGCGATTGGCTCAACGAATTTTATAGTAGCGGGATAGAGAGGTGAAAGTTTGCCATTCGACATAAGTCTGTTCAGAGACGCAGTTTGAATCCATGGTGGTGCTGATTCCATAAGAATATAAACTATATAGTGGGACGCCATCATACGGCCAGCAGCTCAGCTGAGTTTTGCTAGTAAATTTAACTGTGTTCTCAATTCTGGTAAGAATGAACAATATTTATTCTGTATATTTTAATAATTCGAGTGATTGATACTGCCATATCATAAAAATGATTACGACAAGTAAAGTGTTCGCTCTAGATCCCCAGCCCTAGAAATCAGGGTCTAGAGACATACATACAAAGAAAACATATAGGTCACGCCTAATTGAAAAACTATGAAAAAGGATCTAGTGTTGAGATCAGTGGAAGTTTTATCACCTATCTTATTTCAATAGCAGGAAGCTATTGAACATATCTCAGATGCAATGTAGTCTTGGGGAACTGAAATACTATGTGAAAACCAACTTGGTAAGATGTGCTTGTGTGGTCAGAGAGATCTGACCCAGTCTATGTGGTGTTGTTGTTGTGTAGTGTTGTGTGCAGAAGTGGTTCAGGAAGTAGAGTTCTGACACATGACCAATACTTTTGTTTCAGAACTGTGAGTTTCTGTTTGGCACCCAAAAGCGGTGTCCAAATGCTGTAGTAATATATACAAGTGTGGACCAGAGCAGTCTATCATTGTGTCAGAGCAGCCTTTATATTGCCCCCAGCACGGAGAGGATCGTGGGGGCCACAAGACTTCCAGTACAGAATCGACGCAGGCGAGATTAAGTTATATCTGGCCTGCTGGACTTTCACCAACGACATTTTCAACTAAAATTATCCCTAATCTCACCAGTATCAATAATAAAGCCCATGACATTGGGGAAATTAAACTATATATATTTATCCCTTAAGTCAAATGGACAATGTTTGGCAGTCATAGACTGGGAGTGATTACACCATCCCAACAGCATATCTAGTAATAAGTTCTCCTGGAGTGACTATAATCTTAATATAATTATTATTAACCAGTCATTTGAGATAATTAGGTACACATATTCCATTTTATTATGTCATATGATTGTGCATTCCATTTATAACTCAATAATATTTCTTATGTTCTGCCCAACTAAAAATCATTTGGTTTCAGAACAACAAATAAATTTATCAAAAAGATTTAACTTTAAAAACTTAAAATAGCCTGAGTTAGTTCAGTGTGTTATAAATTTTATTAATATTATTAGACTTCTTAAATACTTGTGTTGTGTGTGTGTATAGCATCAACATATTACTTATCAGTACCCTAGATTTTTAAACGTAGCCACTCTTCATTTAGTAAAAAAGAGATGTGTGAGGTCGGTTTAAAGGTGGTAGCAAAGAAGGGCCTTTCTGTAATTTAACATATACATTTATCTCAGGGAGCCTTCATCAAGCTGACCTCATAACATCAACAATAATCAACCATTACAATACCATCAAAATCCACTACAGACCTGAAAGCAGACTTGCAGTAAGTCCAACATAAAAATCTGTTGTAGAGCAGAAAGGTTGTGCAGGACAAGACAAAAAAGACAGAAGGATAGGGAGAGATTCTTCACGGAGCCCTTCATGTTTGCCAAAGAACTGTTTGAACAGCCAAGGTCGGGAACATTATACGTTGGAAAAGAAGATCTAGCAGAACACATTAGAATGACCTATTCACGTGGTCAAAAAGATGATCCGCTCAGCAGCATGGAGGGCCTTATATGGTGTAAAGAGGGCCAGGTAAAACGCGGAAAAAACGAAGCTCCCCAACAATGCAAAAAATAGAATTGCATTGTCTAGAAAGCCCAAACCTCTGTCACAAATCTCCTTTTCTGTTGTCCACTGCGTTCTGGGTCTGAGTTTCGGAGCACGCTTCTTCTGTTTCAAATACAAATGTCTTCTACTTTTTGTTGTTGGTTGCTTTCTATTGCCTCCTTGACTCCAAACATTTTGCGACAGTGAAGATATATTGTGTCGCCGAAGATTTCAAGTTTCGTCCCTAAGGTTGTCTGCTTCAGGTCGTTATCTAACTCTTATGACAAGGCTTCTTCCAGCTGTTCATCATCAAGCAGATTAACTCGAATATTCTCCGAGCTGTGGATTGACTCCTGGCTGAGGTCTTCTAACATCTTAGCCGTCGTAACAGAGCCCTGTAGATCTACCACCGATGAGCTCCCACATCCCTTTTTCGTTCTTTGGATGTTCATGCCTCTCTGAATAGAGATTTTCCTACCACAGGCAAATGGAAATGTCAGCCGTTGGTCAGAACTCATAATCTATGCAACTGGTCTGATAGATTTCAAAAAGTCACTTGTGAATTCATCATTCTCCCTCCCCCCTTTTGGTGAATCTAGGAGACATTTATTATAGTGGGTTCTATACTAATTGTTTACAGCTTACGGGGTGCCAACTCCGTCAGCCGGTTCCTAGTCTTTCCCAGTGCCATCTGCTTTTCCAGAAGTCCATTGGTCTTTTCCCGATTTTCAGTGATCTGACCATGTAATTATGATACCAAAGCCTATTCTGAGCGATACACCAGGAGGTAAGCTGATAACCAGAAGTAGTTCCCCCCTCGGTCAGGTGTTTCGACCAGTTAATCCCTTTTACACTCTAAGCGGGAGGGGGGCAGTTGTGTCATGACTCCCCAGTGTCAGCCTCCTGTTGTGTGGTGCAGAGAATTGAACCAACTCCACCGTGGTTTCAGCTTTCAAATTCACTCCTATTTTCTGCAATTGGAGTCAATTGTGAAAGTAACCCCTATGTTGAAAACAAATTACTGTCCCGAGTTCCATAGCCCGTTGCAGTTGTTCCACAGCCAGCACGATGCCTTTTCCGCATTTTCACTAAGCCTCTATTATATTCTACCGACGACACAATAAGGCAAGGTACTAAGAGTGTCTTTAAACCAGTAAAAACCAGCACTCAGATATAGTGGCCAATGAAAGGAGAGTGGCCCAACTGGTTCGGGCTCAGCTAAAATCAGATTTAGCACAAACCCACGTGACATGTCCCAGGGGTCAAAGCGTGAAGAATTCACATGATATCAGATTACGCGGGCCCAGCCAAAATAGTGCTTTAAAAGTTACCGTTAGTACTAGTATTCATACTCATTTAACATGCATTCCTTATTAATTCATCATATTTGGCATGATAATTGGGGAAGAAGCAAAGAACTACAATACTGTCGCCAGACAAAGAAGGGGCGTGAACAATACAATAATAAAAGACAGACATAAAAACGAAAGGAAACTTGTATTCAAGATACAGCTCTAGACATGTGACTTCAGAGACACAATCTGATATAACTGACAGACGGACGACGCAGGTAGAAAGACCTCAAGCTAAAAAACTAATGAAGCCATGTTTGTCTTCAGTCTGTTGGGGAGTTCTGCATGACATTCCAGTCTCAGCCCGAAGAATAGGCCGTCGAGCGCAGTGCAGGCGTTCTAAAACCTATACCTTGTCTGTGAAGGCAAATCCCTAAAATTAGAGTCTGTGATGTTCTTAATCCGATACCAACGCCACCTCACGCAACCGCATTTAAACTTGGCACAAAACCAGAATACAGATACAAGAACAATCCTGACTACACTTCACTATCAGCTTGGGGCTGAAAAGATAAGTGGTGTGTCCTAAAAGGAATAACGCCAAATCACTGCTCCAGCCAGAGCAAAGGGTCATAATGATGTGAACTTGAAACTGTAAGAAGACATAGAACACATGTACCACACATAAAGCTGTATAAATGTTCACATACAATATACAATGTTGTAACTGTCTTTTTTTCTTGTTGAGGTGATCACTGGCCCAAGACAGTATACATGTTGTTAGATGTGTAGTGCGAGCGTATGATGAATTGAGTGTGGGTGCGAATGAAGACGCGAATGTGTTTAGGCTCGTATAGATGTAGATCCTGCAACCCATACTCTCACATGCAGTAATCAAGGATGCTTTGACACTGCAGGCATGTTTCAAGACATTTATTGACGGGAACACACATAATATCAACAGGAACAGTCAGTGTAACAAGGTCATGCTGACCTGACATCGATAGGTATACATTTGGCATTCAAAAAGGTAAACATCAGAATAGACGTGCATGGTCAATAGCAAAGTTCTTCAATAATGACAGTTCGTAGCGTCGCCCTTGGCGTCTCTGACTAAACGCGTCAGATGCCTTAGTTGCCTTGACACACAGGTGCAACTTGGCACTCCCTGCCAATTGCACATAACAGGCTGTAGTATAATAGCCGGAAGCACAGGCCTCGTCCTAACGTCGGCCGTGTACTTCTGTTAAATAGGTTATCATCAACCCTGCAGTAATACTTATTGTAGGTAGAAGTTCCGCCAATCTGCGGCTCCCACAATATATCTTCGTCACTGGATTTCTGGACAATATAAGACTAACAGTCTTGGATGGCTACCTCGAGCACAAATATATAAGTTCTGAAATGGCGGATCAGTGAACTGCTGTTCACCCTAGGTAATCCTTTACATGTTCTGCCACCGAAAAGCGTAATAATGCATAAAGGTCGGTATTACCTGGTAAATGAATCCTCAGACCTACACAAGGAATTCTGTCGTCATCCCGACGCACAGAGATTCACTGGGGAAAACTGCCATAGCAGTTACTTCGAAGATTCTCCCCGAAAAACAATGGACTCTTGGTCCCTTCAGAAAAACAGGACCTCCCGGCTTCCCGGAAGTATATCTCACTCCCGCTTAAAAAACCTTCCCATCGGCCTACGCCGAACTGTCAACCTCTGACCCTACAGGTCAAACACAATGAATGAATAAACAAGGGAAGACAACCCCTAATCAACCTGACATCGCAGGTAAAGACACAATTATACTTATGATACAAACATAAGCAAATAACTTGACAGATGACTCCGTCGAAAATGACAGCAACATTACTACCCCCCCCCTGTAAAAAAAAAAATGCAATTTTTTTTTTTAATATGCTCATGAGCAAGATAGCACCAGTATCACTTCTGTGCTCATGCAAACAATGAACCTAATATCAGGTACAATAGAAGAGGGTACAAATCATCTCCCAACATAGGAGAAAATATTTCCTTTAAGCCAAACAAACTAAGGGATACCATTCAAGAAACCTAAGTTGCTGGCAATACCAATCATATATCAAACATTACTAAATAATATAATCATAGCAATATACAAATGTCAATGCTATTTTAGCAACATATCACTGATGGATGGACAAAATGAAATTTGTTAAATTATCTAAACATCATCCAAATACATTTGTATTACAACATATTATGATATTAAGGACAGACCTAAGTCTGAAAATATATCAGGAAAAACTAGGACACAAGATTTAACTGGAATCATGTGGGCATCTAGACAATATGTCCGCCATCACATTATCCGAACCACGGATAGCTCGCACCGTGAAATGGAAAGGCTGAAGAGCAATAGCATAACGAGTAGATCTCGAGCTCTTCAAATCCTTACTTTGCATAGCCGTAAGAGCTTTTTGGTCGGTTTCCATAAAGAAATGCGCGCCCAGAAGGAACCTTTGTAGCTTAAGAATGGACCAAACCATAGCCAACAATTCACGGTCCAAAACCGAGTAATTCCTTTCTGCCGCATTCAGCTTCCTAGAAATATACATTACAGGATGCAGAGTTCCTGAATATTCCTGCATTAGTGCCGCTCCAATGCCAGTGGAAGAGGCATCACTACGAAGGACAAAAGTCTTATCAATCGTCGGTAGTCTTAAGATAGGATGAGATGAGAACAAATTCTTAACCTGATCCAATGAAGATTGGCATTCTTGGGACCAACGCACCATATTAGGAGAACCTTTTTTCAATAACGTTGAAAGTGGTGCCATAATGGAGGACAGATTCTCAATGAATCTTCCATAGAATTGTATCAATCCCAAGAGACTACGCACTTGCTTTTTTGTCTTCGGAACCGAGATATTTAATATCTTTGAAATGTTTTGGTCCTCTGTCTTCAACAGACCATGACCAACTCGATGACCTAGGAAGGAAATTTCACTAAACCCAACAAAAGCTTTAGAGGGTTTAGCAGTCAAACTATGCTCACGTAGAGTAGATAGCAATTCCTTCAGACCCACATAGTGTTCTTCCCAAGTATCGCTGAAAAGACAGATGTCGTCTAAATATGCAATGACATCTGCACGATCTGATAGAATTCGTCGCATCATGCGTACGAAAGTCGCTGGGGCGTTCATAAGCCCGAAAGGCATAAAATTCCATTGAAACAGACCCCTAGGTGTCGAAAAAGCAGTGAGAGGTTTGGCGTGTTCCGTCAGTGGGACTTGCCAATAACCTTTCGACAAGTCTAGTTTAGTAAAGAATTTAGCTTTAGAAAGTCTAATAAGTAGATCATCTAATAACGGCATAGGTTCAGCATCGAACTTCGTAACTTGATTTAATTTGCGATAATCAACGCAAAGACGTATGTTATTGTCTTTCTTTCGAACAATAACTATCGACGAAGAATAAGCTGAAGTGGATGGTTCAATTATTTGTAGTTGAATCATTTCATCCAATTCTTTCTCGACTTGTGCTTGAAAATGAATAGGTATTGGGTATGGTCTTACTCTGATCGGATTACGATCAGTAAGTATGATGTCATGTTCTATGACATCTGTGTGTCCAGGAATGTCGGTAAGGACATCCTGATATGATTGTAACGTAGAGGATACTTGACGTTGTTCCTCAAAAGACAAGTTGGAAGAGACTGTAACGTCTCTCCACGATTCCGTTGAAGTAAGTGGAATCGCAGGAAGAGGTAAGTTCACGTCAGAAAAAATAGTTTCCTCATCCTGTATAACGGACAGGGATGAGATGTGACCATGTTGAACTGGAGAGTCGTCCGTCGCCTGGAAAATAGGCTGTAAATAGTCTGGACGTTCAATAAACTCTGTTAGCATATTTATATGGAAGGTTTTATGCCTTCCATCCACATCGACAATATAGTCGACATCAGAAATTTTCGAGACTATAGTGTATGGACCCTTCCAAGAAATGAGAAGTCTATTCTCTCTTGAGGGCAGTAAGACATATGCTTTGTCTCCAGGACAAAGTTGACGTAGGCGTCTTTTCTTATTAGCAAATCGCCTAGCTTTTTCTTTCGCAAATTCGGAAGATGAAGTTGCTAACCTGCACGATTCGATAATCTTTTCCCTAAGAGCTATAACATATTCATATGACGATTGTGTATCATCGTCGATATTATCGGAAGTTATCAAATCGTGTAACAAGGACATTGGCCCGCGCGGTTGCGCGCCAAAGACAAGTTCGAAAGGAGAAAACCCTGTATGCTCGTTGGGAACCTCTCTATAGGCAAAGAGGACTGCAGGTAAAACCCTGTCCCAATCTTCAGGATGATCCTCCGTTATCTTGCCAAGTAAGTTCTTTAGTGTCCTGTTAAGACGTTCTACCAATCCATTGGACATTGGATGATAAATACTACTGAGAGACCTTTTAATGTCTAGCGTAGCCATTACCTGAGACATAACGTCCGAAATTAACTGAGTGCCGTGATCCGACAGTATTTCTCCGGGGAATCCCAGACGAGAAAATACGAGCCAAAGAGCATCAGCGATATCGACAGTTGATATGCTCTTCAGAGGAATAGCCTCTGGCCAACGCGTGCACATGTCCACGCAAGTGAGGATAAATTGGTGTCCTCTGGCTGACTTAATTTTGAACGGACCAATGATGTCTATAGCCATTTTCTGAAACGGCCGAATCGGAATATCTGCAGCCTGAATAGGAGCAGCATGTCTCGGACCCCTAGACTTGACCTCTTGACAAATTTTGCAAGATCGGCAATAAATTCGGATGTCTTTATTCACGAATGGCCAAAAGAATGACGCAAGGACTCTAGTTTTAGTTCTGGAAAAACCCATGTGTCCCGCACACTGAGAATCGTGTGCATGCCGAAGAATTAAGGCTCTCATACACTTAGGCACAAGAATTTGCGAGTGCATAGACTTGTCCGAGTGTTGTACCATTCGTACCAATATACCATTCTTCATAGTGATATACGATTTGTGATTCGTATTTTGATTGGGATCCCCTTTCTTTGCAAGAAGGAAGTATTTCTTCAAAGAAGGATCCTCTTCTTGACGTTTAACAAACGAGTCATGGGAAATCACCAAGTGCTCGTCTTGGCTATCAACTTCATTACTATTATCAGATGAAGTTGGGGGATTAAGAGCTTGAGCTCTTGTCACCACTGCATTGACCGTTTGAATGTTTCTTTCTTCCCAACTAGAAATTTGTTGCGGGGTGCATTCCTTAACCCCATGAATACGACCGATTATAAGATCCGCAATAGGATTAGGAAGAAGACATGCATGGACATCTCCTGTGAAGAAAGGAGTGTCAATCCTAATAATAGCAGTAGGATAGCTTTCCATAGTACCACCAAATGTAACACATTTGATTGTTTTTCCAGTGGCACAGCAAGGATCTATCAGAGACTCCTTAACCCCGACGGTAGTACATCCCGAATCGAAAAGTACTGAGACTAGCCTATCATTTATTAGACCTTTATGTAAGATGAGAGATCCTCTCCCATCATGCGCAACTGTAGCAGGTAGAGCAGGAAGAGGGTGACCACAACTTAGCGTAGATACAGTTGATGAGTCAAACAATGTTAAGCATTGGGGGCATTCAGTTGCTCTCCCAAAATCGAAAGCACAACCAGTGATAGCCCTAGAGTTACCACTATCATTTACTGTATTACAGGCTCCATCAAACTCTTGTTGCGCAGAGTTTGCCTGTTGGTAAGGTCTTTTTTTGTTAAACCTAGGTCTACCTCGATTATCATTTCCCCTGTAATTATTTTGACTATCATTTCCCCTGTAATTATTTCGACTATCATTTCCCCTGTAATTGTGATCATATTGCCTATTGTAATCATCATTCCGGTTTGAATCCCGGTTTCTAAATTCACCATCGTCATAATCTTGACGTCGAGAATGATTACCTCGAAAATTTGAATAGTTATTATTTGGATAGCCTTTACGAAAGTGTCTCAAATTATTACCACTAAAATTACGAGAACTACCATCTTGTCTCCACTGCATAGACGAAGAACCATCATGTGTTGGATTACTCCGCTTCTGAGTGTAATTTTGATTACTTCCCCTATTCCAATTTTGTTGAGCACCCTGAAATTTTTTTCTGAAATTAGGGCCATATGGTGTTGCCGAAGCAGCTGGCAACCCTTCTTTCACTTTAGAATTGCTAACTGTAGCATGGGGATGTGCTGTGGCATACTGACAACAGTATTCCTCCATTTCTTTTAAGTTTTTAGGCTTACGCTCATGAAGGAATGCAAGAAAAGAATCATTAACAGATGACAAAACCTTATCTCGCAATAATAAGTCCATTAGACCTTCATATGTTTTCTCAATCTGAGACAACTCAACCCATCGTGTAAATGTACGACGTATCTTTGTAACAAAATCAGAGAAATCTACTCCATTTTCTGGCAACATTGTCCTAAAACGAAGACGATAGTCTTCTTGTTTTAATTGGTATTTTTTTAGCAATGCTGCCCTGACAACATCATAATTAGTCCTCTCATGTTCGTCTATTGTCATAAGAGTAGTCACTGTGTCACCTGTAAAAAATGGCATCAGTTGTTCAACATATTTTTCCTTTTTTATGTTATGCGTATCGCACAAAAATTGGAATCTATCTAGATAATCTGCTACGTCATCCTTTAAAGGATTGAAATGAGGCAATTTAATCCTACTAACAAACTCCTTTGTCGTACTCGAAGTTGTTTGCTGAGCACCCGTACTCGCCAATTTCAATTTCTCTAACTCCAAAATTGCGAGTTTTTCATCAAGTTCCATCTTCTGTTTTCTTTCCTCATGTTCCATTTTTCTAATTTCAGCCTCAGCAGCAGCTTGAAGTTTTTTTTCCTCTGCAGCAGCTTGAAGTTTTTTTTTTCCTCTGCAGCAGCTTGAGCTTGAATTTTTTTGTCTTCCATTTCCATCTGGAATTTTCTTTCATCAGCTTGAGCTTTTCTCTCCTCAGCCTCTCTTTGATACCTTCTTTCTTCAAGTTCTAATCTTCTATTCTCAGCTTCTAGCTTCTTTAGTTCAGCTTCTGCTTTCAATTTAATTTCCTCTTTTTGTTTCTTTTCTTCTGACTTTAATGCAATGGCGAATTGAGCAGATGAATATTCTTCCAATTCTTTACCAGACTTACCAAGGGTCAACCCTTGCTGGATGAAGAAATCCAATGTAGACATTCTGTCTAATGAGATCAGAAACCTGAAAAAAAAATTAAATAAATTACCTTATCCCACTTCAATGGGAGACAAGTCTGAAATGCTAGACTTGTATACTCACTTTACTTTATTTTACTGTCTTAGTCTTAGACAAAGACTTTGTATGTTCCTCTTGTTTATAATGTACCCAAAAAATCACTTGAGTACCTGTGGGAAAAAAAAAAATTCCCTTATATCCCACTCACTATGGGCACAAGTCTTTTTTTATAAAGAACTTGAATATGTATTTACCTTGTCTCAATCTTTGTAGATAACAAGTCTTTTATCAAAGAACTTGTATAAATATCTTATATAATATTATTTAACAAACTCTATATGAAGAGTCTACTTTATCAATAATATCAAAACATGACCAAGTATGTGTATGTAGACTGTGCATGACAGTAATGTAGTACAACCAAAAAAAAAAAAAATACAAAGACAAAAATACAAAACAATACAAATGGCAACACTGTTTTAACCAAAAATGTGTAGAGAAATACACAAGAAAGGAGAGACCTACAGAATACAAACAAAACAAATCGACAATCAAAACTGAAAAACAGACAAAATATTACAAAAACAACGTTAAGTACAATTACATCACAGCTAACATCAATAGCGACCAATTGTCACTAGCAAATTTCCAAATTAAGAAAATTTGCACCTACAGACCGCTTACAGTAAGCCTCGATCAAGTGGCATATTTACCGTAAGACCCACCAACCGAAAAACCCGCAGAAAAATACACCAAAAACAGTAGAAGTGACATAAACATATAGCAATCAATTTCAATGTGTTGCAGAACAAGTTCAGTCACAGCTGAAACTAAAATAAATTTCTTGCTCCTTGCGAACACAGAAACGAAATGTCAAACGCGCACTGAACGTCAAATCCACTGTAACATAAAGTATTCACGAACCAAAGTTACTATGACCTTCTCAAATTAGGGCTTGCACATTGAATGTTTACAATTTCACGTACTGTTTACAGACACTTGACCTCCAACAATGTAGCTTGAATGCTCTGACCTAGAAAAGTCTGTTGTTGAATGAAACGTGTCACAACCCGCAGTACTGTTTACAATAGGAACCCGCCTTCTATGCAGTTATGGTCCACGTAGCAAATGCCTAGTAGTTCACTTCAGTACTTGTCTTGTTATGCTTTATGTAGCATTATAATATAAATGCTCGTACTGTTTATTTGTGTCAACCGTTGATGACCTATATCTGTCCTGTTGTAGCCAAAACTTGCAAGTGTAGAATTAGCGTTGTGTGTTACGGCTGTCCCGTGTGTAGCTTAGACCCACAGATCAGAAGTGTAATGTGTACTTGTCCTTCTTGTAACTTTCTCGACAAAACTGGAGACATCATACATGTAACAGCCAACCAGGAATGTAAATTTCTGGATCCATAAATGTCAACAATAATGTCAAATGCTCGCTCTGTTCTTTTTTAAACCCACAGATCTGGTCCATCCGAAATGTAAGTTTCTAGGCCACATTGGCGACAAGAAATGTATCATAAGAGCCCACGTAACTGGTCCACCAGAAATGTAACTGTCTTTTTTTTCTTGTTGAGGTGATCACTGGCCCAAGACAGTATACATGTTGTTAGATGTGTAGTGCGAGCGTATGATGAATTGAGTGTGGGTGCGAATGAAGACGCGAATGTGTTTAGGCTCGTATAGATGTAGATCCTGCAACCCATACTCTCACATGCAGTAATCAAGGATGCTTTGACACTGCAGGCATGTTTCAAGACATTTATTGACGGGAACACACATAATATCAACAGGAACAGTCAGTGTAACAAGGTCATGCTGACCTGACATCGATAGGTATACATTTGGCATTCAAAAAGGTAAACATCAGAATAGACGTGCATGGTCAATAGCAAAGTTCTTCAATAATGACAGTTCGTAGCGTCGCCCTTGGCGTCTCTGACTAAACGCGTCAGATGCCTTAGTTACCTTGACACACAGGTGCAACTTGGCACTCCCTGCCAATTGCACATAACAGGCTGTAGTATAATAGCCGGAAGCACAGGCCTCGTCCTAACGTCGGCCGTGTACTTCTGTTAAATAGGTTATCATCAACCCTGCAGTAATACTTATTGTAGGTAGAAGTTCCGCCAATCTGCGGCTCCCACAATATATCTTCGTCACTGGATTTCTGGACAATATAAGACTAACAGTCTTGGATGGCTACCTCGAGCACAAATATATAAGTTCTGAAATGGCGGATCAGTGAACTGCTGTTCACCCTAGGTAATCCTTTACATGTTCTGCCACCGAAAAGCGTAATAATGCATAAAGGTCGGTATTACCTGGTAAATGAATCCTCAGAACTACACAAGGAATTCTGTCGTCATCCCGACGCACAGAGATTCACTGGGGAAAACTGCCATAGCAGTTACTTCGAAGATTCTCCCCGAAAAACAATGGACTCTTGGTCCCTTCAGAAAAACAGGACCCCCCCGGCTTCCCGGAAGTATATCTCACTCCCGCTTAAAAAACCTTCCCATAGGCCTACGCCGAACTGTCAACCTCTGACCCTACAGGTCAAACACAATGAATGAATAAACAAGGGAAGACAACCCCTAATCAACCTGACATCGCAGGTAAAGACACAATTATACTTATGATACAAACATAAGCAAATAACTTGACAGATGACTCCGTCGAAAATGACAGCAACAAATGTATTTTAATTAAATCGTTTAGGTGTAAATATATATTGCACCTAAAGAATTGTTCCTTTTATTTCACGTTACATTATGTAACGTTTATCTTCTTTTAGGAGTGGGGGCTCGTAACTTATATACAATAATAATAATAACAATTAGAGCTATAAGATTATATCGTCTAAAATTAAGAATAATAATAATAGATCAGGAGGAAACTACGATAGCTAGAGACCAAACTTCTAATAATCTACGATAGAACTCGGTTCTCGGTTAGAAGAGTTTACACTCTTTGTCTCCCTGGATGATCCTTCCAAGACCGTAGCTTTGCATATCTATTATTCACAGTCAATTTATTCCTCACATCCTTTACCCGTTTCGCGACAAGCTAAACTACCTAGATGTTGCCTCGTTGAGTGCCCCGCACGCAGCACTTCTATGAAAATGTGTCTTCCTTCGATACCAGATGAATGGGACTAAACAACAGCCTGCAATCACGAGTACATACTACCACATGTATAATTCATTGGTGGATCAAAGGAGGTGGAGATGGCGCGATCGCCTGTCCCTTGGGACCATCAAAACCTTTATTTCATATAACCGCTTCAGTACTTTTCTCCCCATTAGGGACTTAAATGTAGGTAATCGTATGGACATATTAAAAGACGTCTGGTACTGGACAATGGTAAGTACCCCAAAGGTTACGAACGTAGTTTGCAAGGAACCGCCATTCAACAATAAAACAAAAACCACACAAAAAAGGCGCCAGACACGCGACACAGATAGATTTCACTCGAACCATAAAAACAGAGGACTTTGTGACAAGAGGTGGATAACTGTTATATCCCAAATAGAAAATGTTATGCTATAATGTAAAATATGTACGAATTTGTATCAAATTGTGTCTCTTTGTACTTTACTTCTTTGTAATTATGTTGTAAACTAGCAATAACCCGTCGATAATCACGGAAGTAAATCAAAAACTTTAATATATTTTTAAAATATTCTGTTAATTCAGTATAAAAGCTATTTGATAACATTTTGTGAAAGTGCGTGGATTTGTTTCAAAGAATGTTCCATGATAAAAAGTGTTTTTAACAAAAACTTTCAAGTTTTTATGATTTGTTCCTCGGGTGAGGGCGACAAAGAGCTGGCCGTGTCCGAAAATAGTTCAGGAAGGAAACTCCTACGTGATCAAAAGATTGTCCTTGTGCCTTATTGATCGTCATTGCAATTGCTAAAATCACTGGGAATTGACGACGTCGCATCCTAAACGGCCAACTGCGCTCGCTCGGTTCTAGGTCAATGCGAGGAATTATGACTCGTTCTCTGTTATTACTGCCAGTGATAATTTCTGCATCAATGGAATTCCGAGGCAAAACTTTTATGACCAAACGCGTGCCATTCAACAGTCCGTATTTTGCGTTCAGATTTCGCAATAGCATGATACATGCAGCAACCTTTAATTTCAGAAAATGCGGTGAATTCCTGATGGGCACTGCTCGTTAAGGAACTCGGTTGGAAAATCAACTGCGTCGTTGGGATCATCGGAAATCATGGTATATATGCTCCAATAAACCGTTTCATTTCCACCGAGTAGCTCCAATAGTAAGTCTGCAATACTTTAAATTAAAATTTTGTCTTGAAGAAACCATCAACAACTTACAATGTAAGAGTATTTTTAACAAAATGATGAGTTAAATCCGTTTCCGGAATGAAACTTGGTTCTACAATCAAAAATTTACATTTTATTCATAAAACACTGTCACTCACTTTGTGTTGCACAATTCACCGACTTTTCTTCGTTGAGTGTTACTATTTTCGGGAGAGTACATATAAGGGAAAAAATAAAATTAATATGTAACCGACGTACAAACGTCGAGAATTATGGAGTTTGATATATATATATTTTTTCTAATAAAATGAGTATTTTTGAGTTACTGTATAATAAAACCGTCATGTTATCAAATGTTTTCAAAATTTGATATTTTGTTTTTCAATTGTCTAAACATATGTGTAAATGAGGAGCGGAAGGGGCGGAGCTGTATCATTCTGAGGTATCCTCCCCCTCCCCCCTTTCAACGATTCCTAGATCTGCCAGTGTAAAGCAACAATTACAACTGCAAATGTTTCTGTAAGCTCAAATAAAAATCTGACAGTGCTGTTTACAAGAATGCTGTTTACAGGTAGCCACAATAATTATAAATTAATTCTTCATCTAAACTGCTTTTTTAAAAGAAGTTTGTAACTATAGTTATGTCTCTAAAGTTGGTGTTTTCGGTCACATTGAGCGATATTTTTCACGTTGTAACTCATTTTAGGTTTTGACAAATGCTACCACCAGTTTGAAAAGTAAAAGTAAATAATTTCGGCTGAAATTCGTAGGAAAACAACGAATGAAGAATAAACATTACCTTTCATGCTCAGACTGATAGAGTAATAAGACAGTGCCAGAATACAATAAGAAGGATTGTAACTGTAACGATTTCTTCTTTATTTATGATTTGCTTCATTACTGTCAGAATTACAGTAAAAGAAGTTGCATTAATACCTGCGCATTCAGGTTCAAAACAGGTAAACTTAGTGATGTTAACTAGTAGACTTGTCTATGTAATGGTGTGTACAAACATTTGTAAGAGTGTATTTATTATTACAAGAGCAGAATGTACAGTGATCAGTTCTCCTAGATTTTCTGACGGGGCAGAATAAGTGAATAACCCATACAGTTGCTTACAACGTACAAGGATTTAAATACTGCTCGACACTTATTCTTCATTCGTTGTTTTCCTACGAAGTTCAACCGAAATTATTTACTTTTACTTTTCAAACTGGTGGTAGCATTTGTCAAAACCTAAAATTAGTTGAACTGATTTATATGTTTATTAACGACAAATTACATTTAGTCCAGTTTGAACAAGCTCATTTCCGAGTAACAGACGACCTAAAAAGACTGCTATTACTTTAAATTTGAGACTTTCAGCTTATAAGCGTTTACGGCAAGTCTACACAGGCTTTGGTTTGAAATTGTGGCTTCAGTCGCTTCTAGAACCCAGATTTTCCGATGCCATAGCCCTGGAAATCAGGTTCCGATGTTTTTGACATTTCTCATTATATTTTCTGCATAGATGTTAAACAAGTATTGCGAGAGGATGCAACCCTGTCTTACTACCCTTTTCACCTCCAACCATCCTGATGTTTCTCCCGCTACTCTGACAGCTGCTTGTTGTTCATGGTATAGTGTTTCAATTAGATGGATCAAATCGTACCTCTGCCTTGTCTAAAACCCGCCTGTACTTCATATATTTTATGTTCTAACTTTCTTTCTATCCTCTTCATGATAATCCGCAAGAGGATTTGCTGGCATGACTTATTAAAGCAATAGTACGATAGTTGGTACACAGTTTTAAATTGCCTTTGTTTGGGAGAGGGATATACACAGATCTTTTCCATGCTTTGGGCCAGATTGCACTGTTCCAGATCTTCACACATAGTGCATGATAAACGAGGACACTGGCCTCTCCTCCTGCTTGGATTAGTTCAGTTGGTATATCATCGCATCCTGGTGATTTCCCTTTCTTCAGGCTTTTGATTGTTGCACGTACTTCATCTAATATAGGTTCTGGCTCTTTCTCTCTTCACTTTCAATCGTCATGTCTGGGGTCTTTGTACTATCTTCATACATTTCTCTACAGTACTCCTTCCATCTCTCCAATATATCCTTACTTTCTGTTAATATGTTACCATTTTTATCATTGATTACATATAATGACGATCTAAAATCATCTGTTAGCGTTCTGATTTCCTTGAACATATCCCTATCCTTTACCTGAAATTACAGGTCTTCTATTCTATTGCAGGTATTCGTTTTGTACTGTTTCTCGTCTTTCCTAATCTATCTCCTGATGTTTCTTGTGCAGTTTTTGTATTTGTCACTGTTCCGTTCTACCCCTGTTTGCTTAGATTTTCTTCTTTCCTCCGTGAGCCTCAATGTTTCCTCCGTGATTTATATCTGCTTCTTATGCACTTTTCTAGGTATCATGTTTTCTGCTGATGTGATGAGAATATCTCTCGCATGTGTGGCTAGCTCATCCGGTGTCATATCCTCTTCTACAGCCATCAGTGCTTCGAATTTGTTTTGTACTTCTATGTTATATTCAGGTGGTATGGCGCTTACATCTAGACGGAGAGGTCGAGCACATTTTGTCACTTTTTTCAATTTTAACTTAAAATTTGCAATTAGTAGCTCATGATTTGAATCACAATCTGTTCCTGGAAGTGTCTTTGGAGATTATAAAGCTATTCAATTTAAATGTAAAGAAAGTTGTATCTCGAGGGATTAATCTTAATTCTGATCGATGGTATAGTCTGAGGTAGATGGGGTCGTCGAAAAGGAAGATGGGGACACATAACTATGTCGTTGGTAAACTCAATACTCAGAGAATATTTGTTTCTTTTCTTTTACCATACTAGTTGGTGGTACGAGCTAAGAGTACTAATCTCTGGAACAAAATGAGGGTAGAAGTGGCCTGACGTCGAGCTAGACACCATCATCAGAGGGTCTTAGAGACACGGGACCAGCTTTGCAGTTACTCCCTGATCTTACTTGAAATATTCTGCGCCTTTAATCTTGACCAGAGACGCGAGAACTCCAGTGACCTATCTACACAGAACCCAAAAAAAAAAAAACCCAGCGGGAGCAGAAACTACCATTTGAAGCTAAGTCTAACCTAAAATCTACCACGTGACTTCTTACACAAAACACCATACCATCATACGATGACAAGTATTTTCTGTTAAAGATTATTACATTTTTTTAAACTGTTAAAACTTAGTTGATTATTACATTTGTTGTTTATAAAAATACAAAGTTAACGTCTCTTTAATCATTTTGGATCGGTTGCATGTTTATCTTAGTCAATTTACTAAATACGCTCTAAACATAGCTATACCATAATAATGAGAATTCCATTGAGTAAATCAGGGTGGGGGCTTGAACGAGCTGCAATTTATAATTGCTTAATTCTTCACAAAAAGCGGCGAATCAGATAAAAGTTAACAATTGCCCTGCCCAAAGCAGCATTATTCTTGACTTCTGAAATAGCTTATGAATACTCTATTGAGATAGAAGCATCATTACTTTTCTATCTACAACTCTGCCAAGAGTAATCTTGTGCGAAGGTAGGCACCTTTGAAGACCCATATTAGATACTCTTGAGTTTTGGTCATTGTGGGACCGCTAATACAAAGCAGGGGAGGCACATCCGTGACAGTTTTAATCCTTATATCTGGGTGAGCGGAAATTAGTTACGTAAAAAGTAAACAATCATTTTACGTCCATCATATCTTGCCTATATGGGTTCACTCGCTCGGCGATACAATTAATCTACCGGGAGGGGGTCAATTAGCCATGAAATGGGACGATTACAGTCTGGAAAAAGTTACCCAAATCTAGGGAGTGGCTGGGCACAATTGTATGTGTGGACTAAATAATGTAATAAATGGATAATGTAGAAGAGAACGAAGAGGTGTAAAAAAAGCGTGGCCAATTGTTGTCACAATATGCACTGGTTGAAAAGGTTAATATAATACTTGTGTACATCCCTTCTGACATCATACACTCCCTGTCCCATATGGAACTTGAAACTACCTCTGCTATTGGTTCTCTATGAGAAACACGCATAAAGCAGTCACCAGCTCTTGCAGTGGTGGTTCATAAAACAATCATTCTATATGCTGAGGTTGCCAGCCTTGTATGACTTGAATATCCACTAGCAATGTTTACATGTTAATAATTCAAAATATATTTTATGCGTATAAGTTGGTAAGGGCATATTCCTACTACCTTCTCATGTAAAATTCCTGCGTGACGCACAAAAATGTAATGTTTACAAGTCACCACCCAGATAATATATGCCATCATGAAGCTATCAATAGTCTGAGGGGATCAACTTTTGATTTTTCTAAAGATGCCCACGACAGAGCAAAACAACTACGAAATTGTGAAGAAGACTTTGCTCTAATGTTTTCAGTTGAACGCAGAGTCTTTTCGTAGCAACTTCCATGAGGCTAAGCGGCAGAAGGACACATCATTTAGGCTTTTTGCTACACGACACGAAACGTATTTGGAGAAGTGGGAATCTCCCATCACATTAAGAATCGTTTGAAGGGCTGCAGGAGATAATTGTGGAGTAGTTCAAGGAATCACTCACCCCTGACGTGAGACAGTTCGCGACAGAGCACGGGGTCGAAACTCTAGAGCAGATGGTAACTTTCTCAGATAAATATCGAAGCGCCTAGGCAGAAATTAACCCTGCCAGAAACCGCGATCACGAGAATCGCCCGCTCCAAACATATTTTTTTGTCCACAAATGTGCAAGCAACGATCAACACAATCCATAAAACGGCATAACAGCCACAAGACAGCACCAGGCAGAAACAGAGCGATCAATCAAAGGGAACTGGAAGACGATGGCGCAGATCCTGCAAAAATGACACACATTTCATATCGCACTGTAAGAGGCCTAAAACAGGAAACCAGAATGGTGAAAACCATAATTTATCTACGAGGAAGAGATGGAGCAGAGCACCCAATTCCCAACAATGGAAGGCTTTGACAAATAACTACCACTTCTCCTCAGAATAGAGGAGCTGAAGAAAGCGCCTGCTGATTATTGTTTCTTTAGCGCGCTGCTCTGAGCAACTTCATAGAACACAGACCCATACTTCGGCTGGAACATTCCACAAGGAAGATGAAGTCGTATATAGACTGTCAGGACACTGAATAGACGATGTCAGCAAGATGTAAAGAACTATATTATGGTGGTGGGGGTGTGGCGTGTGTAGATGATAAACAATTCTATGGGTATGAATTAACACGACGTCACTGGTTACAGTTCCAATACATTTATTGAACATTCACCTACATGTCCTGGATATCAATTACATCGTCAAGCACACTGACATAATGCTTAGGCTAACACTGCCTGCAGGAAATAAACTACAGTATTCATGGATTTGCTTCACTTACGTACACAGATGGTACACTAAACATCCACATGTGCGGTATACGCTCCTCGCACATGTGACACCATCCAGGTGCGAATCACTTATTCCAACTGATTGGCGGCATTAATTATCGCCATATCGATTCTCTCAGAATCTCCTTCAGGCTGGACAATACACTTTGCCTGTACTTTACAGTATAGCTACAAGGTGGGAAAACGCGTCGCCTTACTTCTCAGTAGCTCCAAAGGTGGGAAATACGTTACCTTATACTGTTCTACACGAACAGAAAGATACAATTCCCAAGGAACACGTCCAGGCGGAACAATAACCTTCGCCTTTTCCACAATAGGTAGGACCTACCCTATAACAAATATAACCCTCATATTTGAAAATCACATCTGTGGTTCTCCACAGCTCGGCTGCCAAACACAGAATATCCCATTCGCCCTAGTCTTGTATTCACTAAACGCTTTCTCCCAGCGCACGCACAAGTCACACCATGGCCACAGTCGATTATCTTATCACTGAAAGTTGTGACTGTCGGACCAGGTTGTTGATAGTGTTGGCTGGACCGGGTACATGACATAACCATTTCCTGGCAGACTTGGGGTAGGTGATAGTTACGATAAGTATCCATTCTGAAAGAGATTACTTGGGATAGACTATGAAGCCGTAAGTGTAACCGCGTCACACAGGAATTTTACATTAGAAGGTAGTTGGAACATGCCCCTAACAAAATATACGCAAATTGCATGCTATTGGTTTGGCATTTCAGTTATCAAAATACACAATTTCTGATTGGAGCCTTGCAAAATAGTAGCAATCTGGATACGTGGGCCGAATGTTGCCTTATAATCGAAAGCATGTTGAACTTACGGCACTGTAAAATTCAACTCGTCAAGAAGACAATAAGGAATAGGATCAGGATTTCACTTTAAAGAACCGGACAACGTGTTTGAGCATTCTGTGAATTTACACAACACGACAACTCTACCTTTTTTAATATATAAAGACTGGAATCCTAGAAATTTATTAAATATTCCATACCGCCAACACGTGGAATAATATTATCATTATAATGACATAAGAGCCACTTATGAACCACTATTCATTTAGCGGATTTAGATCCTTGTTCGGCATGTCGAGAACCACTATACAAGGGGATTGACATAAGTCTTGGGCCTGACCATGAAGGACATGTCACAGAAAGCTGAAATTTTGTATAGTGTTTATTCCTTTTCAATATAGCCACCGTCTGAATTGACACACTTCTGCCATCTCTGCTTGACTTTGAAAAGACCTTGGGAGTAGAAAACCCTATTTTTCAAACTAAACCAGTCATCACATGCCAGTATAACCTCTTCATCGCTGTCAAAATGATTTCCTTTTAGCTGTTTTTTTTTTCAGATTTGGGAATAGAAAAAAGTCTGATGGAGCCAAATTTGGAGAATATGGTGGGTGTGGAAGAATTTCAATATTCAAATCGATGGCTGCTAGCTGCACAAGCCGTGCTTTGTGAGAGGGCGCGTTGTCTTGAAGCAAAGGAAGATTTTGAGTGCGCGTTATCCCTCATTTCCTGGTCACAACCTTTCTTAGTTTTGTGAGAAGATCTGCATAGTACTGTTCATTAACTGTGTTGCCACGAGGCAGATAATCTTTCAAAAGGACAACTTTGCGTCCCAAAAAATAGTCAGCATCACTTTTCCTGCAGATTTCTGCGCCCTCGGCTTGACAGGTGTTGGGGAGCCCGGGGTTTTCCATTGCATGCTGGCAATTTTGGATTCGGGATCATAATGGTGTACCCAAGTCTCATCTACTGTCACCATGTTCTCAAAAAAAATTTTTGACTGACACTTTTTGAGCAACTGTTGACAGCAATTTACCCTTGTTTGCTTCTGTTCACATGTCAACAGTCGCAGAATCCAGCGTGCACACACTTTTCTCATGTTCAGTCTGTTTTGTAAAATTCTATAAACTGTTCTTTCATTTAGTTTTACTCTACTAGCTATCTCCACAATTGTTAATTTTCGATCCTGGTCAATGCTTTTCTTCACTCTTGTTGCATTTTCTTCGTAGCACTCTGAGGCTGGTCTACCAGATCTTGGCAGATCAGCAACATTTGAGCGGCCACACTTAAACTGTTGACACCAGTTTTTTATCGAAGTATATGAAGGACAAAAATCACGAAACACTGGTTCTATCTCCCTGTGTATTTCTGTAGGTGTTTTTCCTCGAAACATCAGAAATTTTATCACAGCTCTGGCCTCCTTCTTTTCCATTGTTTTGTCAAATCTTTGGAGCAGCAGATCCGGCCAATAGGGTACATTGCGCCGTGCACCGTAGCGGGAAAAACCCATTGAAGAAACAAACGCGTACTTTATACATTCAGTGCAAATATGATGAACTTTAAATGTGCCAAGTTTTATCTTCCTCCTGTGACTCCTTCATGGTCAGGCCCAAGACTTATGTCAATCCCCTTGTATCAATGTCTCACTTCAATGCAATCTAGAGAGTAATTCGGAATTCTTAGAATAACTCAAAACTCATAATTCAAAAGATACTCTCTCATTTACTTATAAAAACAAATCGTACCAGTCTAATATTATCTAGAAAAATTCTAATAATCTTTAACATTGGTTATTTTCTATGCAATACTTTGATTTGTATAGAAACTTTTAAGTTTTTCATACTTTGTCTTGTCAACATACTGGCTAGTCCAGCCCGTAGACCAATAATAACTCCCTACATTTTATAATCTGATGAATCTCTATTTGCTAAATCTGCTGATAATAAAATGGAAGATAAAATCTACTAAAATGTGTATGCTAAATTCTTTCTCGTTTGTGCCGGCATGGACATTTTATATTCTTACATCCTGCACCTGTTTTCAGGATGACCGTGAGAAGGTGTCAGAGTTCATAGTTTGTCAGCTGTCCCTGACTGATCAAAACATTGACTTTAACTTGTTTTGCTGAGTCTAATGACTCTTTCTTAATTCCCAAATACTACCTAACTGTACTTCTGCAATTTATTTTCATAAACAAAAGTGTACGGTTTTATAATTATACATTAAACACTTTCCCCTACAATGCAGCAACGTCAACCAAAGGTATCTCTAAATTTACAATGTCTAGTTCACACGCACAGGTATTCGGTGCAATGTGCTATCTATTCCTTGTTAGAATTAAATTCCCTTCCTTAAAATTACATTATTCTAATTTTGTTTTTTTAGACCTATGCTCCTAACAATGGGGGAATCACTGTATGAATGTCATACAACGATTGGTTCTCAAGAACTGATGTTACGGATGCGCGTCAATACAACATTTCTGCATAAACACGAAAGCAGGGCATATATTTTGTTCTACCTCTCGCAGTGCAGTGACCCTTGCTCTTACACTCGTCTACCATCCGAAGTTGTTTATCATTTACGTGAAGTCACCGCGAGCTTTGCTGACCTCAGTGTCAGAAAACTGAACTACGTTTTATTTGTCGTAACACCAAAATGTGAGAATTGAAATGTGAGCGGTTGTGAAGCTGCCAAAATTTCTTTGAGATATTGTAATGTTTTTCCCCGTTCAGATTAGTCTTTTAAACAGCTTTAGTTTTAGAGGCATTATTTGGAGACCAATTTTAACTAACCCTTCGGCTAAAGCGACGCTGCCGGCGGAGCATGTTGCGATACAGATTGACGATGCCGGCGGGGCACACAATCATAATTATGTGCCAATTTGTTTATATGACAAGGTGTTACGTGTCCCATACACAACCTCATGTTAGTCGTTTGAATGACATGCCTTAGGGAGTGGTAGCCAAATGTTTTTCTTTGCCTCTTCAGAGACCCCCGGGTAGCTACCCGGAGCCAAATTACTAAATATAGAAAGTAATAATTCACAAAAACTGTTAAGGTGTTTACAATTCTGTAAATGTGTCTATGGAAATCCTTGTGTGACATCTCTTGAAGTTTTCTTTTAATATTCGATTGTCTACACGAATAGGATATAACTCTGTTCAAGGTGGCTGAATTTCTGACAGATTGTCACGCTTTGTTTGGAATTGTCTGCCCTTTAGTCTGATTGGTCTGTCTGTTTTCTTTCTATTTCTCTACATCGCACACATTTTTTGTCATTTTTGCTCTAACAGCTCGAATTCTGTCTTTGGTACCCGTTTGCTCGTAAGAACTAAGCTATGCCCACCCTTTCGCACGTGCGAAGCGGCGTTTCTGCTCTATAGTCTATTCATTCTTGGGGAAAACTGCTAGTGCCCTGTCCTTTTGATTTTATCGAGACATGGGGAACTCTTAGTCCCTTTGAGTTTGGCGCTCTCGGTTTCCTTCCCGAGCGTAGAACGAGGACGGCAACTTTTTGCCGTTAAGTCTTTAATTTCGCAAGCGGCTAGCTTGAGTGCTCTTTTTCCCCGTTGGCACGGGAAACTTCTCTGTCCTTTATGTCGTGTTTCATCTCGATTGGACTGCTAAACGCTGGCACACATTTTTTGTCATTTTGTTCTAACAGCTCGAATTCTGTCTTTGGTACCTGTATGCTCGTAAGAACTAAGCTATGCCCACCCTTTCGCACGTGCGAAGCGGCGTTGCTGCTCTATAGTCTATTCATTCTCGGGGAAAACTGCTAGTGCCCTGTCCCTTTGATTTTATCGAGACATGGGGAACTCTCAGTCCCTTTGAGTTTGGCGCTCTCGGTTTCCTTCCCGAGCGTAGAACGAGGAAGGCAACTTTTTGCCGTTAAGTCTTTAATGCAACATTCTGCGAAGCGGCAACATTTTTCTAACTATATAAGGACGAGTGGACTGCTAAATGCTGGCACCTTCTCAACCAGTATGTCTCTATCACCCTTCACCAGTTGTCTCTTCAAGGATTTTTGCTGCCAGTGACTTTGTACTACAGGCGAGAGCTATTTGTAAATAGTATTTGTGCGGAAATTCAATTCATTCCTTTTTTTGTAAAAGCGCCATAATTTTTGTAACGTTAATTTTTGAGGAGTTAGCTTAATTATATAGAGCTTAATCCCGGGTTACTTTAATTCCATCTTGAATATTTAATTCTTAAAGTAAAGTAAGTTTTGGGGGACCGGGTAATTCTGACTTTTATTAAGCACTATACCAGTTTTAACTCCGCTTAAGAAGTGCGGCCAAGACAAAATATATATAAGACAGAGATATATGTCAGAAGAGTTCACTACCATCACTGGTGTAAGACAAGGTGATATCCTGTCACCTATCTTTTCATACTCCTCATGGGGGATGTCACCAAGGCATGGAAGGAGAGAACAAGAAAGTATTCAGTGGGGTACTGGAAGATGAGACAGTTCTGTATTTTAGAGCTGGCATTTGCTGATGATGTTGCTCTGATTAGAGGCACATCTCCAATCCAACCTGCAAGTCTGGAAGGAAGAGCTGGAGAAGAGACGTGTGGCCATTAGCAGCTCTAAAACAAAATACATGGTCATATCACAAGAAGAAAGAAGACATCAGACTAAGCTGGGAGAACAGGTCCTGGAGCAGGTTGACCACTTTAAATACCTCGAAGCTATTATAGACCGAAATCGAGGCATCAGTGAACAGTTGGTCACTCAAAAAGCAGCAGTTGGGAGACTTTTCAGGCCATAAATGGAGGATTCCTCAGCAAGAGAGAGGTTGGTAAGAAAACGAAGATGGCTGTATACCGCTCCACCTATGTCCCAGTCTTATCATATGGATGCGAGTCATGGGCAATGACTACAACCCACAAAAGCCAGATCCAAACCTCAGAAATGATGTATCAGGGGAAGGTGGTTGAAGTAACAAGAAAAGACATGGTCCGCAACTGGACGATACGTCAAGGCCTAAAATCCCACCCCCTGCAGACCCAAGAAGAACAGTCCCAACTAAGATGGTTTGGCCTTGTCTGCAGAATGGGAGAAGATCGGCTACCACGACAAGCATGGGAAACAAAGAGCCAGGGATCCAGACCCCCATGACGACCCAGAGTCCGCTGAAATGACAACATTAGTCAATCATAGAAGGACCGAAGACTAGAATGGAACCAGGCCAGGAGGAAGACAGCCGATATGATAGTCTGATGCTCTATCTTCCAAACCTCTACACCTCACGGTAGAAGGGGAACGACTAAGTAAGTAAAGTAAGATATATGTTATCAGACATAAGAGAGAGAGAGGCATATGTATATCATTTGTTTTCGCGATGTATTTCCATTTGCGATTATGTATATAAATTAATTATGTAAAGAGTCTGCTACTCGTTTTGCTATTGGTGTGTGTCACCGCAACATGAATTTGATAACTTCCAGTATAGTCTCATCTGGATACTTTTAATTCTTTATTCGTGGTTTTAATGGTTACTATAGCCTTGCCCAACTTCGGAGATTGTGTGTGTGTGTGTGTGTGTGTGAAAGCGGGGCAAATTCGACTGGCGTGCGCGCGACAGCGCAGCCGACCCGCCGGGTTGAAATTTACCTATGAGATTGTAAGGCTAACCCAAAAGGAAAGTGGGAGTATGTATTGTAGATTTTATATCAAAGGAGAGAAGGATATGTGTTTGTTTTTGTGATGGAATGAAAGAGTGCACTGTGGTTTGTGTTCGTAAACCAATAGTGCTGAATTAATACGGTTGGGTATATTTTTTTGACTTGTCTGTGTATTTTAGAGCTTGTCACTCTGACGCTGTCAGTGCTCTTTTGACGGGCACTAAACGGTTATCCACAATAATACTGGGCATTTACAAGAACGTGCCCTTGTATTTTATTTTCTTCTGCCTTGAATTATCTGCCATAAGTTAATTCAGACCGCATGGCCGGCCAAACAACTTGTCATTCGCCCAGCCTACTGGGTGATCTTTGGATAGTATTTACCTATCGCCCATCACAGTGCCTAAGAGCCGTTGCCGTCGCCCTCCAT
>JAMPIV010015348.1:235000-262500 GCA_024509875.1 Oreohelix idahoensis
CGAACCATCATTCGATATGAATAGAAACTCATGAACGAGACTGTCTAATTAGGAAGTTTTTCTCCCGTCTGTGGATTGACTTGAAGTATAGAAATGTAATACCCATCTTCACCACGGCACAGCATTAGTGTGTATTGTAAAGCATCAAAAGCTCTATGGGTTTCAGATACTCTCTGTATAGAGTTATCACGTCCAGGCAAAACTATGTTCCTTTGTTCAAATTGTTGGCCTTAAATTAGAGTAGCTACCTCATTAGTGGTTGGGGCATTATACCTGCTCCGATCTTCATCATCTGGTCGCATATCGGCGTGGATAATTAGATGGTAGTCATCGACATTGGATGGAACATTCTCTAAGGCTGTTTTAAATGATAAAATTTAATTATTGGTGCGATGTAACGTATTGCAAAACAGAAATCACTTTCTATTTCAGATTTTGAAAGCTGTTACAACGTGTAGAAGCATGAGACACATGATCAGCGATAAAATATACTTGAAGAAATTTAGGGTCGCATCTTTCGTTGGGAAGTAAGCTACCAAGCAAATGATACACCTGACCTTTCAGACACTACCTTGGCTCCAAAAGACGTCATTTGGAACGCATTATTGTAGCTGCGAATGTTCTCTAGAAATTCTGTAGATAGAGGATGTTGGCCAGTCAACAACGACAACAGCGGTTCCGGCGGTGCTTGAAGTTCTTCCAAATAAATCTTAACGTGTTGGCAACACATGCCTTTTGGCTCGTTTTTCCATTTTCGTGCCGTGCACATGTTGCACATTGTTTGGAAAGGACCTAGACTTACAGACTGATCATTGTTGTAATTTATATGAATGTCATAACAAAGAGCAGAACGTTCTTTGTTTAACCAGACAGTTTTAGTTGGATGGACAACCTGAAATACATTAGGTGTTTGGAGGAAGCACTGTTTCAATCCTCAAATCTATGTGACGTAACGGATGGCGCTGCATGCTGGACGATCTCCTAGGCAATGACTGAGCATCTGTTTGGATAATATGGCGCGTTCTATCTTGATATAGACGATCCTCTCCTTTTGCAAGGGTCTCAGACGCCCTGCCCTGTTTGTAGCATGACGCTGACGAACTCTGAAGAGACGGTCCTCCCTTTCTGTGATCGTGTTGGCTTCCCTTCTCATTCTCATTCTCTTTGATCTGTTGCTAAGTCTCCCAATTGATGATTTTCTATTGGATGATCTGATAGGCGTAGAGTAAAGCAAAAATGAAATTTAATGAAAGTACGTAACTAAGAATAAATACACCTATGTGTTAAGAAAAACTAAGAAAAGGAAACATACTCCTTCCGAGAAGTGGGATTATAATGCCTAAAATTGACGCCAAAAAAAACCCCTAAGTGTTTTTAAAAGAGGCACACACACCTTGTCTACGATATAATTAAAGACAAAAACGTAAGAAAGAAATGACAGGACAAGTGAATATAATTAAGTAATAAACTTATTAAGTAGTAAATAAAGTTAATAATGAACTCTGAAAATTATTATGTAGGTAGGCAGCTAATATTCACCAGCAGAATAGTAACTCAAGAAAAAAAAAATGTCCGTGCATTTTCTCCATATCCAAATGAATCGCTAACCAATTATTGTGTCAGAACATACACCATCGTTCTAGGACATACATAAATCTTCTAGCAAAAATAATTTAAATGAAGGCTAACAAATTATTATGTCAGAACATACACCAATGTTCTAGAACATACATAAATCTTCTTTTCTTTTTTTTTTTTCTTTTTTTTTAAAGTGAACTTTATTTTCATTTCTTTGCATATTTACAAAACCGTGTACATTTTACAAAACTGGAACATGGAAAGTACATTTTAAAATTCCATATGGACACATACGTACTCTCACTTTCATCTGCACACTTAAAAGGTATATATAAAGAATTAAACATTTCCTTTTACAGAACTGTATGCATTTTACAAAAACAAGGAATGTGGTTAAAGGTCATTTTTACAAAACTGTACATTTTACAGTAGAAAATATGGGATGTGCCTTATAAATTAAAAAAAAAAACCTCGTGCGTATTGGAAACTTCCATTTGCACACTTAGATGGTCAATATTCAGGGTTGAAAACTTTTTAAATAAAATAGAGGAGTAAAAAAGGATTTGTTGTTGTTGTTGTTGTTGTTGTTGTCATTTCTTTGCAATTTACAAATTCTTGTACATGTTACAAAAATTGAAAAACATTGAAAGTACATTTTAAAAAGTTTCATATATACACTCATGCGTACTCTCACTTCCATCTGCATAATTAAACATTTCAATGTACAAAACTTTGTGCATTTTACAAACAACCCATGAATATTTTACAGTAAAAAAGAAGAAAACAGGTACCTTATAAATTACAGCTAGAAAACCTTCGCGCGTAATCAACCTTCCATTTGCACTTAGATGGTCGATATTCAGGGTTGAAACATTTTAAATAAAGTAGGGGAGTAGAGAATGATGAATATAGTAAACAAGAAACTTTCATGAAAGGGGGATTATTTTATCAATTTTTGGACTGTTTGGATTCTGAGGTAACTTCAGGTAAGAACAGATTTTTTTTTTTTTTTTTAGTGAACTTTATTGTCATTTCTTTGCAATTTACAAATTCTTGTACATGTTACAGATATTGGAAACATTGAAAGTACATTTTAAAAGTTTCATATACACTCATGCGTATTCTCACTTCCATCTGCATAATTGAACATTTCAATGTACAAAACTTTGTGCATTTTACAAACAACCCATGAATATTTTACAGTGAAAAAGGAAGAAAACAGGTACTTTATAAATTACAGCTAAAAAACCTTTTACAACCTTTCATTTGCACTTAGATGGTCAATATTCAGGGTTGAAACATTTGGAATAAAATAGGGGAGTAGAGAATGATGAATATAGTAAACAAGAAACTTTCATGAAAGGGGGATTATTTTATCAAATTTTTGGACTGTTTTGGATTCTGAAGTAACTTCAGTGTCCAGTTGGCTGTTAGAGCAAGGAAACCCTTGATAAAACTATCGTCTGGGCTGGGTATTGAAAGCCCCGCCCTCCATGCCCCCTCTGCCAGGTAGATGGAGAGTGGCCCTTGTGTGCTGCGTAACGCTTTTCTCTTGCTGGGCGGGTTTCAGCCACCAAAGTGGTGGTTGATTACACTCAGCCTTGAGCAGCCTTAAGGCGGCTAAAAACACTGGGAACGAGAGAGATCCAAGTTAAGAGGAGCG
This sequence comes from Oreohelix idahoensis, assembly GCA_024509875.1. Lineage (NCBI taxonomy): Eukaryota > Metazoa > Mollusca > Gastropoda > Stylommatophora > Oreohelicidae > Oreohelix > Oreohelix idahoensis. The sequence goes on from JAMPIV010015348.1 coordinate 238,242, forward strand.
GTTCCAACTTCCATTCCAAACTCTCGAGACATGTACATTTTATAAAAAGAATATGAAACAAAGCCTGCCATACAATGCTCACGTGCATACATAAATTCAGTCACTTTACATCATACTTGTGTAAATAATCAAAAAATTTAACCACAATACATTTGAAGTACCAGAGCAGAGAGGTGGGTCGGAGATACAAAAGGTTGTATGGGGAGAAGGGAATCCATGAGGGCCCCGGTTTAAACTAGCCGGCAGTCTGCGTTGTAGAACGCATCTATTTCAGGTGTGAACAGTTTTAACAGTTTGCACACACAAATGAAAAGCCCTGAGAAAGCTAGCACACAGGAAAGGACAAAGTAGGCGTGAAAAAGGGTAGTATAGTCAGATTCCTATGACATGTCCATATTAAAATTTAAAAACTTGTTCATTTTACAGCATACAATAAATTACACATTAAAATCAGGTAGAATTGACATTGCTTTTTGCAAAAAAACTTGTAAAAGTATATGGGGATTAAAAAGGCGGTATTTGAACACTGCTAGATTCCTAAACGTCCAAATGAAATATCTGTACTGAGATAATAACATGAGAAGTTTTGTATGAGTGTCTTTTGTAGTTCTTGGTACTGTGTTTAAAAAAATAGCTTGGTAAATGTCAACGGGTCTCTGCTGCGGTCGAAAAATTAGCCCAATGGATTGTTGAAAGCTTGATAGTCAATCGTGGTGACTTGTTTTACAGTTCATCATTTTTGCATCGTGCCTTCGATGTTAGTTACGCGAATGTGGGTTTAAATACTTTGAAAACCATGATAGTAATAATTGAATCTCCCAAATGTTCATAGACGGGATAAGTCATGTCTAGAGTCCAAACAAACAATTTATTATACATTCTGTAGACATCGTACGTTGATCATGAATTACATCACAAATATAATTTAGAATCCTATGTTGAGTTAGCTATCTTGCATATCAGTCCTTTGTCTCATACATCTGAATTACTGTAGGCAGAACGACATAACTATATGCACGCGTGGTTGGTAATCCCAACGACCGACAGTGAGATTATGCGTCTGGCACTAGTATAACTAAAACGGACTGTTAATTCATCTCGACAAGGTTTAGTCAATTACTAACCTGTAACTTCATCTTTCTTCATCATAACAGTGGACTGACCCATGTCCATAATAAAATACAATGTAACTGTGTGGCATTCCATGCCCGACACTATAAGAATATAAAGACACGTCTTCTCCGTTCGACGGTCATTCAAGAAAGGGTCCCGTCTCTTGGTCACGGTGCGTGACTACCAACGCTGAAACGTCACAGCGTTCACTAGGCTAATAATACTTTTCCATTACATTAAACGTTGTAACCCCTAAAATCGCATGCTGCTAATCTCTAGCAGACAATGCCAATTAATCTACCGTAACAATTCCCTGTCCACCGGGGGGAAAAAATCTATTAGATAGATTTTTTTTTTCAAAAACCTATCTGAATAAATATCAAAAAATTTAACAATATCAAAAAATTTAACAAAAATGCGGCATATGGCCTACGATGTTCTGTCTAGAACAGTGTCGTGGTCATGTCGACTTACTAACAGTCATCTAATATATTAATGATCATATTATACATAAATGTTATACATAAATTTTATATGGACTAAAAGAGAATGGCTAATGTTGATATCTAATTAAATAATTAATTAACTTAAAATATGTCGCAATGAAATGTCACGTCAGACTAATCTAAAGAGTTAAAATTAAACTAATTAATTATATTGAGTGTGTAATGAGAATAAAGTTGTTGAAAATCTACTGTAAGAAAAATAAAAGGATATGTTAAAGAGAGAAATAAATAAATGAAGAATAAAGTAGAGAAAGAAAGTAATGTATAAATTTAACTTAGTTATGTGTGTTGGACATTAATTAAGTTTAGTATTAAGTTGTTAATACCTATCTAAATTAACCAATTTAAACAATAATGTAGTATGTAATGTATCAACATAATTATTAACTATATAATATAATAGTTACATACAATAACATTATCTAAGAATCATGTGAGTTCTTATTTTTTTCTTCTTTCATTATTTTTTTCAAATTTCATTTCATTTTTTTTTCATATTTATCTCACCTTTCATTTTAATTCCCATTATTTTAACGACTTAATTAAAATTAATTAAAGTTGGATATGATGATCCATCCGTAGGCTTGATCCTTGTGAATTCCGATTAGAGAAAAAAAATGTTTATGTGTTTCAGTTCATAAGTATCGACGTTATTGACAACAGTTCATGTCGCATACTGAGTTACTTTGATAGTATTTTCTATTATTTTCACTTGATGCACGAAAATGTTTCCAATAGTTTTATCATGACTGGATATCAAGCAAAGTCCTGGCGTAAATACGAACATAGAGTCAATTGATTTCGTTCATTTCGTATATAATATGTCTTTAGTAAGCAGATACGTGTATTATAGGCAATTGTTTCTGTCTATGTAGAACAGCAACGATAGTGCTATGTCTCTTGAGTAAGTATCTGCGACGTTACTATAGTTCAGGACTCGACATCAGTAGGATTTCGAGACAGAGTATCTGCCAAGACGTTATATGATCCTGTGATGTACTCGATTGAGAAGTCAAAAGGTTTAAGTAGAATGGCGTATCTTGTCAGCTTCGGGCTCTTGTGATTAGCACGACGTAGTGATGCCACCGCTTTTTGGTCCGTCTGTACCACAAAGGGTGCGCCTAATAGGAATTTTTCGAGCTATGTGATCGCCCAAATGACGGATAGTAATTCTCTATCAACTGTTGAGTACTTGATTTCTGGTGGCTTCAGTTTCCGTGAGATGTACAGTGTGGGATGGAGGACGTCGTCATGATATTGGAGCAAACATGCGCCTATTCCGTAATTATTCGCATCTGTGCGGAGAATAAACTTTTTGGAAGCATCAGGTAGTCTCAAAATAGGTGGGTGTGAAAAAATGTCAATAATATTAAGGAATACATTATTACACTCACTAGTCCATGTCACCTTCACTGGCATGTCCTTTTTTAACAGTGATGATAAGACAGTCGTGATAGATTACAGGTTAGGTACAAATCTGCTGTAATATTGGACTAGTCCTAACAAGCTTCTAACCTGTTTCTTCGTTTGAGGAACGGAAATGTTTAAAATTTTAGAAACCGTACTGGGTAGTGTTTGGATATATCCTGCTCCAATGATGTGTCCCAAAAAAGTTATTTCGTGAAACGCTATTTGTAATTTTGTGGGTTTAGCAGTTAAATTATTTCTTCTTAATGTGTCCAAAACGTATTCAAGACCCAAAAAATGTTCCTCAAAAGATGAACTAAATAAGCATATGTCGTCTATGTATGTAATAATGTCTGGTCTACCTGAAAAAATGTGTCGCATCATGCGAACAAAGGTAGCTGGAGCGTTAACAAGCCCAAAAGGCATAACATTCCACTGGTATAGACCTTGCGGAGTGGAAAACGCTGTGTAGTATTTAGCTTTTTCGGTTAGTGGTATCTGCCAATAACCTTTAGTTAAGTCTATCTTAGTGAATATAGTTGCGGTCGATAGACGTGGCAGTAAGTCGTCGAGAAGTGGATGTGGTTCGCTATCAACTATCGTTTGTGCATTTAATTTTCTATAGTCGACGCATAGTCTAATATTATTGTCCTTCTTTCGGACAATAACTAATGGAGAAGAAAATGGGGAATTACTAGTTTCAATAATTCCTAAAGATAACATCTATTCAAGTTCCTTAGTAGTTTTAGTAAGAAAGTGTAGAGGAACAGAATATGGATGTACCCGAATTGGAGTATCATCGTTAAGAGTGATGTCATGACTAATGACTGATGTGAGACCTGCAACGTCGGTCAACGCATCTGGATAAGATTGTAGAAGTTCAGCAATCTGTTGATGCTGTTGCGGTGTAACCGACGAAGAGATGGTTACGTCCCGCCAAGATTCAGTAGGCTGCACTACAGGTACAGGTAACGCTAACTGTACCTCAGGAAAAGAAGATTCTTCTTCCTGGATAACAGACAAATTAGAATAGTGACATGTAGGTACGAAAGTGTCATCTAGTTCATGAAAAATAGCTTGTAGATGTTCATGTCGAGTATGAAATTGTTTGAGCATATTAATGTGAAATATTTTGTGATGTCCCTTAATGTCCAGGACATAATCAACATCAGAAATCTTATTGATAACCTAGTATGGACCGTTCCACGAGATGAGTAGTTTATTATCGTTATGTGGCAATAACACATAAGCTTGATCTCCTGGAATTAATTGACGTAATCGTCTACTACTGTTTTGGAAAGTTCCAGCTTTCGCTTTAGCAGCCTCAGATGAAGCTGTTGCCATTTTGCAGGCATCAATAATGTTATTCCGGAGATTAATTACATACTCATAGGATGACTGGGTATCCTGAGTCATCTCGGAGTCAATTAATAAGTCTTTTATTAGTCCCATAGGACCTCTTGGTGGAGCGCCAAAGACTAATTGAAACGGAGAGAAGCCAGTTTGTTCATGTGGCACCTCTCGATAAGCGAATAACACGGCTGGGAGTACTCTGTCCCAGTCCTGTGGATGGTTAACTGTAACTTTATGTAACATTTGTTTGAGTGTGCGGTTAAGTCTTTCTACTGCACCATTACTCATTGGGTGATAAATGCTGCTGAGATTTCTATCTATATTCCAAGTCTTCATTACTTCTGTCATAGTCTCAGATATAAATTGAGATCCATGATCTGACAAAAGTTTCCTAGGAAAACCTACTCTAGAGAAGATCAGGTGTAGTGCATCAGCTACATCTGTGGTGGTGGTTGTTTTCAATGGGATGGCTTCTGGCCATCGTGTGCATAAATCGATGCACGTGAGAATAAATCTATGTCCTCTGGCTGATGGTAAAAGTGGGCCAATAATATCAATGGCCATCTTGTCAAAGGGTCTCACAGATATGTCACAAGCCTGAATAGGAGCCGTGTGAAAGGCTCCTCGTGCTTTCACTTCTTGGCATATCGTAAAGGAGCGTACGTACTGTGAAATATCTCGTGACATTCCCGGCCAAAAAAAAGAAGATAATACTCGAGAACGTGTCCGAGTATATCCCATGTGACCTGCGCACTTAGAATCATGTGCGTGTTGAAGTATGTACCGTCTAAAAGCAAAAGGTACCATGACTTGTTGTCTTACATGAGTTTTATTCATAAAACATCTTAATAAAATGTCATTTTTAATAATAAACCAATGACTATTATTATTGTTCATAGCAAGATTGTCAACTTTGTTGACCAGTGCAAAAAAATTTTGTTAATGATCTGTCTTCCTTCTGTTTTGCAGCAAAGGATACTCGGTCAATAGTAGAATGAACCTCGATATTTTCATGTTTGTCTGTTTCCTTGTTTTCAGTGTCCATAGTCTCTAATTGTTTCGTATGTGCTCTGGTTATTACTGCATTTCCGATGCATAGATTATTTTTTTTCCCATTCAATAATCTCTTCTGGTGTGCAATCTTTACTTCCGTGTATGCATCCCACCATAAGGTCGGCAATTGGGTTTCTTAACATGCATGCTTTAACGTTGCCTGTGAAAAAAGGTGTATTAATATGTATAATAGCAGTTGGATAACATTCTATGGTTCCTCCAAAGGTCATGCACCTGACATGTTCTCCAGTTGCACAATTTGGATGAACAAGTGACTGACGGATTCCGATCGTTGTCGATCCCGAATCTCTTAAAACTGAGACGACGGATCCATTAACTTTTCCCCTGTTGAAGATCAGCGAGCCTGTTCCGTCATTGACTGCTAGACTGACTTCTGGTAGAATGTGTCCGCAGTTCAGAACTGTCTCTTTTGCCTTCTGAAATATAAGATTACATTCTGGGCAACTATTTGCCACGTTATAATTCATTGCATAACATGTAGATGAAGACTGTATTTTGTTATTAGTAGGTGAACTCTGAACCCCAGGGGTTGTAGCAGTAGTAACGGCTGCCCCTGTATTATGATTATAATTTGTCGATCTACGAGAATGAGAACGATGACGAGAATAATCAGTTGAATTATCCCGTTGTCCCCTATTGTAACTGTTATCTCGATGTCTCGAGTTATAATTATCGCTGTTGTTCCAATTGTTACCATTATTATAATTATATGACCGATTATAACTTGAGTTACGTGGATTATTGTTGTATCTGGACTGAGGTGAATAATTTCTATTTTGTGTTCTTCCTCTATTAAAGTTATTGTTAAAACTATTACGTCCCTTATGAAAATTAATGTCATAGTTTCCTTTGAACCTACCTCTGTCCACACTGTGTGTTCTTGGTTTGTTATTACTATGATATGCCATATTGGAGGCTACAGGAAGAGGTTCTCTTATCAACGAGCCAGAAATGTTAGCATTCGGATGAGCGGTGCAGTAATTTAATGAAATTTTTTCTAACTCATCAATAGTTTCTGGTTTACGTTCTTGCAGATAAGCAAAGAACGGTGGGCTGACAGAAGATAATAATACTTTATCCCTCAATAACAAATCGACTAACTTGTCGTAAGATTTGTTGACACCTGCCAGTTCAACCCATCTGTTAAAAGTATTGCGTATGTTAGCAATAAACCCTGTAAAGTCTTTATTATTATCTGGCAACAAACTTTTGAAACGTAATCTACATGCCTCTTCGTTCAAGTGGAACCGACGCAATAACAAAGTCTTAATGGCCTCATAGTCTGTGGCTAATGTCGGATCAATATTTTGTGCTGCACTTGCAGGTTCGCCATCTAGAAATTCCTTGAGTTTAAGTGCCCATGCAGTTTTGTCAAGGTTATTGACCTTGCATATATCCTCAAAGCGCGCCAGCCATGATGACAAATCGTCCACGTGTAACTTGAACGGTGGTAGCTTAAAGTAATAATTGCCCTTAAGTCGGTTGGATGAAGATCCAGATTGAGCATTATCATCTTGGCTTGCTGCAGCACTCTGCGAATGAAGTTTTGCTGTTTCCAATTTAAGCCGTTGCAATTCCATTTCTTGCTGCAGTATGATTTCCTGTCGTTTCAATTTATTCTCTTCTTCAATCCGTAGGATTTCATCTCTTGCCACCTTTCTTTCTTCTTCTTGTCTTAATTCTTCTTTCTCTGCCTTAGCAAATTCTTTTCAGCCTCTTTTCTTTCTGCCTTAGCAATAGCTTTCTTTTCCGCCTCTTTTCTTTCAAGTTCTTCCATCTCTGCCTTATATTTTGCAAGTTGTTGTTCCGCAAATTCCAGTAGTGCATCTCCCTTTTTATTACAATCTTTTCCAATTTTAATGAAATGATCCAAGGTAAGCATTCTTGAAGTTGATTTATTTAAGTATTCAATTACTTATGTCTAGTAATCACCAATAAAGTCTATGTAGATATTTGTAATTACTCAACGAATGAATAATCACTACAAAAAAATTACAATATTCCTGTACTGTTATTTATAAGTTCCACAAATCTATAATATTTTGTAAAAAAATATTATATATATACCACTAATATCTATCATAAATAGTTATGATAGTTAGTTATCTAAGGTGCTGAAATTATATCATGCACTTAATATTAGTATTCAATAATTATGGGTATTATACCTAAATAATTAGGTTATTTAATCTTAATAGTTACTAAGTTCACACTGTAGTACTGAGAAAGTGTACTAATTAACATTTAATATGTCTTAATATGTTATAAATTTATAATAATTAATCATAGTATATTATGTCATAATCATGAGCTATAAAGTGCATTGCCCATTTCTTGGACCACCACTGCAAATTGGTGCAAAGTCCCTAATTCCTCCTTAAAACTCATAAAAATTTAATCATATTAATCTACACTCTTATTAATGAATAAATTATAGTATTAATATTATCTTATAAATGGATGAAATGAAGACAAACAACACAATTTGTTAACCAAGGATTACAGAACAGTATTACCATACGACAAAGACATTTTCACAATAAAAATGCATTTATAACTAAGTTGAATAAACCGGAAGTGAGAGATCAAAGAATGAACTGAATAGAAAATTAACCTGCGTACACAAAAATTAGTGACGTATACATGGACTCATTAACGGTTGTACAAATATATAAACGAAATAATAGTCAGATCAGAAAAACACGATAGATTACAAACATTGTTACAGAACTGAATAAAAATTAGAACTAAATACACTAGAATACCCCAGTTATAACACGACTAGACACCTAACATGCAAGGTCAATTAATTGCAAATACGAACGAACAAAAATCATCGGAAAGCCATCGATGGGTTCTTCGTAAAAATGCAATTAACTAACGGCCTTAAGAACAATTAAAATCAGTTCGTGGCATCCAAGGAGCCATAGAATTGATTTCAATCCGCCGCCCATCCATACCCACGAATAAGGGACAACATCAACGACAAAAAAAAAACAGATATAACATAGATATATAACAAATAGAGTGGACATGCCTGCACAGAGAAATGGACTTAGTATTGTGCTATATGAATGACAATCGTCCTAAGTCTAGACTTATCTTTAAAAGGCACCGGCGATGTCAAGTTCATCAACGGACTAGATTCATGCCTAGTACTGTTTGCTCCTTGTTGGCTGATAACCGTATTCCATCGTCTGGTCTTCTTGATCATGTAAATCTTCATCAAACCTGGAATGCGTTGAAGGTTGTACTTTCGAAGCGCGGCATCTACGCATGATGTAGTGACGTCAGATTGGCATTTCGTAGTCATGCGTTTAACGTCGTATTTATGCAAATCATGTGACTTTCTTGTAATCGTAAACAGTTTGTGAAAGTATGTAAACAAGAAAAATTTTCCTTTTTCTTTCGATCCCCAGCGATGGCCAACCAATTCTGTTGCGGTCGGAAAATTAGCCCAACGGATTGTTGAAAGCTTGATAGTCAATCGTGGTACCTGGGTTTACAGTTCATTATTTTTGCATCGTGCCTTCGATGTTAATTACGCGAATGTGGGTTTAAATACTTTGAAAACCATGATAGTAATAATTGAATCTCCCAAATGTTCATAGACGGGATAAGTCATGTCTAGAGTCCAAACAAACAATTTATTATACATTCTGTAGACATCGTACGTTGATCATGAATTACATCACAAATATAATTTAGAATCCTATGTTGAGTTAGCTATCTTGCATATCAGTCCTTTGTCTCGTACATCTGAATTACTGTAGGCAGAACGACATAACTATATGCACGCGTGGTTGGTAATCCAACGACCGACAGTGAGATTATGCGTCTGGCACTAGTATAACTAAAACGGACTGTTAATTCATCTCGACACGGTTTAGTCAATTACTAACCTGTAACTTCATCTTTCTTCATCATAACAGTGGACTGACCCATGTCCATAACAAAATACAATATAACTGTGTGGCATTCCATGCCCGACACTATAACACTAGGCTAATAATACTTTTCCATTACATTAAACGTTGTAACCCCTAAAATCGCATGCTACTAACCTCTAGCAGACAATGCCAATTAATCTACCGTAACAGTCTCCCCGTGTGTGAGGCAATGATACTTTGCAATGCTTTTCTCATGGGTATGACTGTATTGCATGTGTAGTAAATGTGATCTTCGGTTTCTTGTATGCGTGTTTTGCACAGTTGGCACTGTCATGTTTGCTTGGATCTGTGAGCTTGTCTTTCTGTTGTGGGTGTCATGTTGTACAGGAGTCTAAATGTAACTTCTCTTGCCTTGGCAGTGATGTGAGGGTTGTGTAAGTTGGTGAAAGTGTCAGTATAATTTGTCTTGAAGTATTTCTGTCCCCTTTTAATCCTGAGATGTAGCGGGGGTGCTTGTAGTTTGGTTAAGTGTTTGTAGATTGCATTTGTTTTCTGGTGAATTAAGTTGTCGTGTCCGTGAATGGCTTGTATGCATGACTTGTAAAATGATGGTAGTGGGCCGAAATGGTGCGGCATTGAGTTGTTTAGTGGTCTCACTCTGGTGATTCTGAGCCCCATGTAATAGTGTGCTAGCGCGTGTTGCTCTGGATGTTTGATGATGCTCCTTACGTGTTTGATTCTAAGTGCTTGAATCTTTGTCTGTATGTCCTGGAGTGCAATCCCTCCTTGTTTCTTTTCTTGTATGAGTGTCTTATGTTTTATGCTGTAGATTGTGTGACTAAAAATAAATCCTCTGATCGGTTTGTTTATGTCTGTAATGGTCTGTTTTGGGGGGTCAAAAACTGTGGCTACGTATAATAACTTGGGAATGACATAAGTGTTTACAATCGTGCTTCGTCCAAAAATTGTTGTGGTTTTGAATTTGTATCTATGTAGCATGTATGTCATTTGTGATGTTAGATTCTGCCATGTGTCTTTGTGTGTGCGGTTTGGGTGTGAAGGAAATGTGATGCCGTAGATTTTGATGTTGTTTGTTGGTACAAGCCCAAATGGAAAGTCTGCTTTGTTTTTCCATTTGCCTATGCCCATTATTGTTGATTTCTGTACGTTGACTTTAGCTCCGCTACCTTTACTAAAGTCTGTGAATGTGTTTAGAATGTTTGCAATAGACCTGTCGTTTGGTGGGAAAAAGGTGGTGTCGTCTGCATAAGCAATCAACTTCTGCTCGCCTTTCCCTGGTATAAAGGTGCCCTTAATAGAGCTGTCCTTTCTAAATTTTTCCAGCATGGGTTCTAGTGCTAGAACGTAGAGTAGGGGGGAGAGACTACACCCCTGCCTGACGGATTGCGTTAGCCTGAAAGTGTTGGTAAAAGTGTGATTCACCAAAACCTTGCTTTTGGGCTTCGCATAAAGGATTTCAATCCATTTCCTAAAATTTTCACCTATATTGCAATGCAGTAATGTTTTGTGAAGGTATGAGTGTGATATTCGATCAAAAGCTTTCTCTTGATCGAGAGATAGGATTGACGACTGACAATCCTTCACGTATGTGTAGGTGATTATGTCTCTGATGAAATGTGTGTGCTGGTGAATATTTCTGTTTTGAACGCTGCACTGCTGGTCTTCGTGTATGAGGGTGGTCATGAAAGGTTTTAGTTTGTTTGTTAGCGTTTTTGTTAAAATTTTGTAGTCTACGTTTAGGAGAGATATAGGTCTGTAGTTTTTAAGGAGTGTTTTGTCTGAGTTTTCTTTAGGTATGAGAGTGATGTATGACATGTTCAAGATTGGTGGGAGTTCTTTGTTCTCAAAAGCTTCTGTGTATACTTTTAATAGAAGGGGGCCTAAGATGGGAAAAAAGTGTTGATACAATTCTGCTGTGAGTCCGTCTGGCCCTGGTGATTTGTCTTTTTGCATAGTGTTTATTGCGAGTGTTATGTCTGTAAGTGTCAGCTCGGCTTCTAAACCTTGCTTGTCTGCATCTGATAGTTTCTTTGTAAAGTGCATAAATGTGTCTTGTATGTGTGACTGGAGGTTTTCTTCTGTGTACAGGTTTCTGTAGTAATCTTCAAAAGCCTGTACTATGTTTTGTGTTTCTGTCTGTGTGGTTCCGTCTAGGTCTACTATTTTCCCTATCTGCCTGCAGCGTTGTATATTTTGTTCTGTTGCCATGTATTGTTTACTGGGTGTTTCTTGTTTGATTGTGTTCAGTTTCGTCCGTAGTAGGGCGCCCTGAAACCTATGGTGCTTGTATTGTTGTAGCTGGTCTTCTAATGTGAGGATGCTGGGTGAATTTCTGACTGTTTGTTTTGTGAGCAGTATTGCATCCTCTACTAGTTTCTCTTGTTTTATCCTATCTTTGTGTATCCTAGCTGACATTACATAAATCTTCTAGCACAAATAATTTAAATGAAGCATCTGTGTACAGGAAGTTGGTAACAACTCTACGCAGCTAACAATTAATGATACCACCCTTCTCAAGAATACTGATTTACAAAATTTGCATAACAGTTTTAACGCAGTTTAAATTAAAGTAACAGCTTTTCATTGCTGAGAATTATTCAAAGTTTCCTTGTCAGAAATCGTTGCTTATAAAACTTACATAACAGAAAGCAACGTATTTCTTAATTTAACGAAAAATAATACAATTTATGAATTATAATGTTTGTAAGCAAAGGGAGTTAACTGAAGAAACGGTAAACTTTTTATGTCCCTTGTCCCGTAAGATAAGAAGGAATGGAGTGAAGAAAAATTTACTTCTCAGCCTCTTGACGTCGTACCATGTTGATAGATAGCTTAAAACCTTCCCAGTAAATTTTGTCCAATACGCTGGAGAAAACCGCATCAAAATTCGTCTGCAGGTCTCGAGTTATGAGGTAACAGACAAAAACACATATATATATATATATATATATATATATATATATATATATATATATATATATATATATATATATATATATATATATATATATATATATATATATATATATATATATATATATATATATATATATATATATAGATGTTGTGTGTGTGGCTTTAAGCGGGGTGAGATAACTGGGGGGATCGGGGGTGTCAACCTTACAAAGAAAATTCACGTTCCTATGATTGGAAACTCTATACAGAGCGATACAACAGGAGGCAATCTGATTATCAGAAGAGTCCCCCCGTCGAACAAGTGTTTCGGCCCTTTATTCTCCTTTACACTCTAAGGGGGGTGGGCCCACCTGGGTCAAGACTCACAAGTGTCTCTGCCTCCTGTTGTCTTATGTGGAAAATGAACCCACTCCACCGTGGTTGCAGCTTTAAAATCCACAATTCTGCCACTCGGAGGCAATTGTGAAAGTAACCCTTATGTTGAAACAAATTATTGTGCCACAGCACACCACCACTAGGGACAGACACTGACCCACCTGCGCAAAGCCAACGAGGCTTGAAGCCACTGCGCGCTAGCAACTGAACTCTACTTGCGCCCGACACCTCCTATAATATACTCCGTGTGTTGCCTGTAAGCCACTGTCCTTTTACCAATCCAACGAAAAACTCAATGTATTGCGGACTTGAACAATTTTCACTTTCCGAATGTTTCCTGTAACTCAGGTGGGGATAGAGTTTACTGCCCCGAGTTACAGAGCTCATTGCGGTTGTTCTACAGCCAGCATGGTGCCTTTTCCGCAGTTTCACTTCGCCTCTTCAGTGCCCTTGTTCTCGACTGTCCCCTCAGCCCCAACAGTTTCAATAAATCATATACTGATGCAGCCACGAGATTTCTTGCACTCACCTCAACAGCCATGACCCTTGCAGTGAACCCATCGTGTCTCAGATCCGCGGCCAGATCACTATACTTGGCAGATTTGAACGAATGTTGCTCTTCCAATCTGGATTCAAATGGCACGGTCAATTCAATCAGTATAACTTGGTACGATGATGAAAAATGCAGAACTATATCCGGCCGTCTTCTCGATTTCCTGATACTGTCTGGATATGCTCCTCGTCTAGGTAGGTCTAACGCCATCTCCCAGTCATTTGCACAGCCAAGGAGAGATGGTAAACTACTACCTGATTTACTCGCTTTGGGATGGGCTGACTTTCCTGCTCTCAGAAAGTATGTTTGCGGATTTCGGCCTGACATTGCTATTCGCCTTCATCCTTGCCAGATCTGTTGTCGCAGCCAGCTCATTTAGCACTTTGTTGTGGCGCCATATATATCGCCCTTGCCCTAATGACACATTGCAAGCTGAGAGCACGTGTTCAAGCGTCTGCCTCTCATGGCACAGGGGGCACTGCTCATCATCCGACCTTCCCCGTCTCACAAGGTTTGTGGCCGATGACAGGAGGTCATTGTAGCAACCTTCCGGTAACGGATTGCTATATTGATATAATAGATTGGCACTACTGGCAAGGGCGATGCCAGAAATGTCGGGCTTAAAGTCTCTATTGCCGACTTACAATGTTCAACGCGAATATATAATGGTGGGATGTAGATGGGTCAATGGTAACTGGAACAAACGTCAACTGTGACGGTGGCAAGTAAGGTAAACTGGATCCATGACTTGATTATGAATGTCAACAGTTTATTATACGAGAACGTGGACGCAGACATCATAGTAAGTAATCATCAATAGTACAAATAGCTGTGTCGAATCATACAGATACTTTCATTATAAATATAGCTTTGTTAATATACGAAATCAGTCAAGAACTTGGTCGACTTATACAACCGCCGACATTTCAAGAACGGCGGAACGAACGGCCGTTAGAGATTCTTAGATGAGTAATCTTCTTTACTAATTTTATGAGTAAAATGCAGGATGTCTTCCCTGAAGATCCGCAAAACCAATGTTAAGACATATATATATATTGTCCAGCAAGACTAGACACACTCGCGGCACTCCATAACAAGGTCGTGTCGAAGTTCTGCTAGGTCTTGACAATTAATATAGGAGTGTCAATACTTGATATACAACTCCAGCCAGGGTTGGTTAAAACGAGCACTCCACACAGGGAGGAATGATAATAATTATTTTACTTGAGTCTACCCTAACTTGGGTATGGCTTACAATCAGCTCCGTCCAAAGACGACCGTCTCAGGTCATCGCCATTAGGCATCTCTCCTTATAACGTAATTGCCCTTTGGCAACAAAACCGAGCGTACCCGTTGCCCTTTTGTGTTCAACATCGTGTATGACAGCGCGTAAATAATTAATCATATCATTTAAATGTTAAGGTATTTGTAAATATTAATATGTGGTATGAGGTATGGAAAAAGAAAACAAATTCAAAATTCAAAACTCAAACAAATGAAATGACACATAATGTATCAAGATGGTACGAAACAACAAATAAAGAAGTCGCAAATGAAAAGAGATACAGAAATAAAGTAGAGAAGAATGGAAAGAAATGGTGATTAATGGAGACAGTAATCAAATAGGATGAGAAACGAGATAATCTCAATCAGTAAACGCAATTAAATTAAGTAGTGTATGTATGTGTACACATGTAAGAGGAAGAAATAATTAAATAAAATAAATGCGCAACACAACAAACTCGAAGAAAATAACACGATCCGAAGGATGTGTAGGCAAGATAAGCCATACAGCAAGTATGCCACAATGGTCACATGAAGTATGTCTATGTGCCAACAATTATTAAGCTCGAATGATGCGCGTTTATAAAATAATTAGTGTGTTATGGAATAGCGTATCTCGAGTACTAAAATAATTAAGTTAATATGAATGTCATAGAAGTTTTCCAAAGTTATGGAATATTAAAATGTTACCCAGTAATCTATAATTAAATTCATTAAAATTGTCTTAAAATGTTACCAAGTTATCTTCATTTAAATTAATTAAAATGTCAAGAAATCATCACGTATGCAATGAAGATTGTCTTAAGCTCGTTCGAAGTGAATTAAAATCCTGAAAATCTATGAAAGTCAAATGTCCTGTAATCATTTATGTATCTAATAAGTTCAGTTTATGTCAATGTGTGTTCCCAGTGGAATAGAAGTAAACTTACACCACAGTTAGTTTTGCACTATCACAGTTACTCATAGTTATTTGAAATGGAAAAGCACTGCGTGTGGTTGTCTGTGACAACTAATTGTTTAGCCGTGACGTTACGTTATTATTGTAGTATTTTTTTGTGCCTTAGTTTTCTGATTGATTTTGTTCGTGATCGTTCTTCTCAATCTTGCTGTCATTGATTTTTATACAAAGTTTCTATTTATACCCTGTGTTGTTTCTTGTCTAGGGTTCTTCTTCGCAGCTACCATTGCATTCTTTTGCAATATTTGTCCTCTTTCGTTCTACGTTATTATTTATTTGATTCCTGCGAACAGTCATACATTTGTCTAATAATGAAGCTGATCCAAAGAGGTATCATTAGCCATATATCATTCCATGTCAAAGACCTTTGCAGGGCACCTTTCCATGTAGTCCATTGGCCTTGTTGTGCCTGCTGCACTGCTTTTTGCAACCTCTTATCATTCTCAGCTCCTCGTATCTACCATGTCTCTGCGCTCCCTGCTTGATGCCTTGAACCACTAGCGGATGACCTAATCCCCGTTTTTTAGTTTGTGTGTATCCGATGACCTCCCTCGGTTTGAGTGACTTTTAGGCAGCATCAACAGCTTCTTCGACTCTCCACTTCCTTCCCGTTTTCAGTGTGGGCTGAACGGATTTAACCACGTCATCTGCTGACTCGCGTAGCATCATTGCAAGCCTTGCCTTTCCAAATTTGTACACTTCAACAATTGACTTGAAAGGAAGCAGAAGTGACTGTTTGCACTACAGTACTACGTCTGACAGACCTGGTGGTACCCCTAGCCACTTCCTCATGAACTTGTTGACCTTCGGCTCTATAGCTTCCACTGTACTTGTGCTTATTTCATAAATAAGCAGTGGCCACAGGAACTTAGGTATCAACATGAACAGGAGGCGCCACTGTTTGAATTTTCCTCGAATTCTGCTATGGTCTATGATCTGTAGCCCTCTGTCTGCCATTTCTATCGTCTGTTGCATTGTCTTGGAGTCTTTTAACGAGGCATCATACACCCTGCCAAGACTTTCAACAGGTTCATCAATGACAGTAGGGATTCTTTGGTTGGAAACCATGAATATGACCTGCGCTATCTTCCCTTTCCTGACTGATAGGCTGCTCGACTTCATGGGTTTGAAGCTCATCCAAGCGTGCTAACATCCTCCGGGCCTGAAGTTCACCTGATGTCAGAATTGTTGTGTCATCCATGAATATTTTGAGCTGTGGCATGTGATACATTCCACTGAGCTATGGACCTTCCTTCAGCCGCATTGAGGATTACCTGCATTGCCTTCACGAATAGTATCGGAGAGATGGTACATCCGATCGCAATTCCAACTTCAAGGCCAATCCCCTTCGATGTGTACTCTCTGGTTGAAAATCTGACAGAGAACCCTGCGAAATACAGCTTCAGCATTGCTGCAATCTCTTGTGGAGCATGATACATTTCTAGGGTCTGCTACAACATCTGGTCTGGAACGGATCCATAAGCATTTGCTAGATCCAACCAGATTACATGGAGGTTTGTTCTGTCAGACTTTAACTTTTGAATTACTTCCCAGATCATTATGGCATGTTCTAGACATCATGTTGTACCTGGGATAACCTTTCTGAATGGTAGTGTCAACGTACCCATTTGTCGTGGGTATGTAGTGAGCCTTTTCGCCATCACTGAGAAGAATATCTTCTCTTCCACATTAAGTAGCGAGATTGGCCTGAACTGACTGATGTCTGTGGAATGTTGTTCTTTCGGGATGTAGACTACGATCGCCTTTCTCCATTCCTTGCTTACAAGCTGGGTTTTCCATGCATTCTTCATTAAACGGAGCAGTCGTTTGAGCACCTCAGGGCATCTCTTATAAACAACGTATAGAACACCATTAGGACCTGGGGCTGACTTGCACCGAGCTTTCTGGACAATGCTTTCTACCTCTTGCATCGTTGGGGGATTGGTGTTAAATTCAGCTCCTGGCTTACTATGCCATTTAAGGCCTGCCCCGCTGCTGAGCGGCTTATCTTTGCGACCATCTGAATAGGTCTTTCTAAGGTGTTCTTCCAGGTCTTCTTTCCTGATGTTTAGCGTTCCCGACCGTGGCTGCTCAAACATTTCTTTCGCAAACTTGAAGTGCTCCCTGAAGAATCTTTCCCTATCCCTTCAAGTCTTCCTTCTCTTCCTGCACAACGTTTCTGCTCTACAAAGGGCATTATGTTGGCCTTTCACGTGCTCCCAAACCTGTCGTAAACCTTTCTTCTCTGTGGCCACTGCGTTCTTGAACAGTTTTCGGACATGCTTCTTCTGTTTTCTGATTTCTTCTATTTTAATTTGTCTTCTACTTTTCCGCGGTGGGTTATTTTCCCTTGCCTCCCTGACTCCAAACACTTTGCGACAGTGAAGATATATTATGTCGCCGAAGATTTACAGCTTCTCCTCCAAATTTATCTGCTTCAGGTTGTTATCGACTCTTTTGCCAAGGGTTCGTCCAGCTGTTACCAAAGCCCTTTTGCACTGGCACTTCCCGTCCAAGAAATGTGTGAGATCATCATCAGGCAGATTAACTTGAAGATACTCAACACTGTTTATTGACGCCTGGAAGAATTCTTCTAACGTCTTACCTGTCAACACAGAGCGCTGTTGATCTCGCCCTAATGAACTCAAACACCCCTTTTTCGTTCTGTGGATTTTCATTCCTCTCTGAGTAGAGAAATTCCCACCACAGGCACATGGACATTCCAGCCGTTGTTTAGAGCTCGAAGTCCGTGTAACGGGTCTGGTCTATTCCAATAAGGTGCCTGGGGATTCTCCCCCCTTTTCGGTGAATCCCCAGGGGCATCTATCATTTTTGGGTCCTGTAGCAATTGAATACAGCTTACGGGGTGCCATTCCGGTGAGCCGTTTTTTCAGTGTCATCTGTCCTATCTAAAGCAGTTGGGAGCCGCGCTGGTGTAATGGCTTCGGCGTTGTACTGGCGACCAGGTGTTCATGGTTCAAACCCGGGCGTCAGCGTTTGAAGAAATGTTTACGGCCGGAAATTGGACTGAATAACCTGAACGGCTCCTGTGATAAACCCTCTGTGGATGGGAAGGAGCGAAGCTCCTGACCGGGTTGGAAGGAAAGTCCTCAGGTTCCCCAGCCTCGCAATGACATGTCATTGGGCCGAAGGGCTGAAAGCCCAAGTGCCGCTGGTTAAGGGAAAAAAAAAAAAAAAATCTAAAGCAGTTCATGAATATAGTTTAGTAGCCAGCTCGAGATTTTTCAATGTGGAGAAACGCACCTTTGATTCCAGGGACAGCACGATTTTAAATGCCGGCAGAAGTGTAGTTCAAAATTTACGTACTTTAAAGTCTCCCCCTACGCCGTCGCGTAAAGATCTACCAATTCATCCACTGGGAACTACTGGTAGATCGGGATAAACTGGTTGCCGACCGCTTTGCTAGACAGAGTTAACTATTAAAACACATAAATACATGAAAATATCTTATGCTGATTTCCTATTCTAAAGGGAAGAATACCTGGTACTTACGCTTTAGAATAAGTGTATCTTCTTACTAACACAAAGATACTTATTAAAAAAATCACTGAATATTATTATATTGATATAGCTTTCTTTGTGTCAAGTATGATACATGTTAAAGTTCAAGTTAATAAACGGCAGAGACGTATAACAATGTAAATTATGTTGTTATGATAATACTGAATAGTAGCATTAAAGGAATGTTATATGATTTAAGAGAACTTCATACTAAACATTCCTTTTATTACGTAACGATGCACAAAACGCTGCTTGTCGCTATAATATCAGCTTAGAACTATATTCTATTTTAACATTTCAGTAATACAACGTATTTTCTGAGCGGAAATTAACATATTTAGTTATTTAGGAACTGAAATTTGCTGTATTTATTCCTTGTCATATTGAAGCTCATGCAACAAAGAAAATGACACAATCTAACATTTATTTTGTTCTGGTAATTATTATATAGAAAAGAAAAATTTCTTAATAGTTAACAGTCTTTCTTTTCTCTGACCTTTATAATTATAGCAGCTGAATATAAACACCGCCTCTGAGTTATTCTTAACTCGTAACTTTATTAAACTGTTACACTTACATAGCAAGGTCATCGATGAGTTGCTACTGTTACGCTAAAATAGAAGGGAGACTGATGTGGTTTAATAACTAACCATAGCGGTCAGTGTCATCAAGTTATAATAACGGAAATCAATACTAAAACACTAAGTATAGCTATATCATTCGTATATAAAATTATATTTTCATATTATCTACAAGGCTGTATATCTGTCATCAGATATAACGATACTAATGTTAAGGAAAGCTTAAAGAAGTAGAACTGCATTATTTTAATTTGTGATCCACATTATATCTGTACGGACCTATAGAACAAGTGTTCTGACAGTAAGCAGTATGATGAAGTCAATAAACGTGTCGGAAACAAAAGACTCATCAAGAGAAATCTTCATTATAGATGGCCAGACACTGCTAATATATACATGGATTTGTTTTGGTACAGTGTGTCAGATAATTAACATCTTTGGCATCGTTACAAATATTATCAACATCGTCTGCTTCGTCAATCAAGGTTTTAAAGAATCAATCAACATTAGTCTACTCGGTATGTGTAACATAACGAACTGAGACCATCTATGAGTTTGGATTTCTGCACACTTTTTATAGTTTCACATGCATTACATCTCGTAGAAATTGCGACTGAGTCAAAACATGTAAGGTACACGAAATATTGACAGTGCACGTATGTATGTCCATATGAAGTATTTGTGTCATTCCGAGTTCTATATGTACTGACCGAGTAAACAAAAAGCAAATTAATTGCAGGTCATGTGTTTATGACAGTTCTGTTTACTTACATTACCATAAAGTGTCGGCTTGCGTGACCTATGGCGTCATGCGAGGCAAGTCATTGTAGGACATACCTGACTAGGAAAGGCTATCGGCTACCTATTGGTTAAAATCTCGACGCCATTAACATCCCCATTAGACAGCTTGATAACCTAACCTCGCGAAAGCCAAATAGCGGACATTTAACTACCGGCTGATCGTTTAACGACGACCAGAACAATGTATGAATTTGGTATATGAGGTCAAAGATCCAGAAAATTAGTAGTGGCCACTAAAAAAAGACATTATAATATTTAACCAAGGTGGAGCTGCTTTAACTTTCGGCACCGACAATGAAAGATAACAATAGGCGGACACTTGAGAGGAATTACCTAACGGGGTTATCCCCTTCCCCTCTTTCTTTAGAGTATTCAAAAGATAAAATGAAGAAACATTTGTTAGACAGGGGAAAGGGGTGGGGGGGGGGGGGGGGGGGGGGGTAATTCCAATGATCAGATTGCCTCCTGTTTTAACGCTCGGTATAGTTTCCAACAGTAATGTCTCTTGGGGGGTTGGCAGATACTTAAGGGACATGTAACTATGGCATTTGAAGTTAGACCTTTACCCTGCTACTCGTGCTACTGTCATTTTCACGTGTAAAAGATATGTAGGGCACAGGAAGAGGGTCGCTGGTGAGAATTAAATTTAGTGCATGAATACTCCATAAATTGTTACAAATTGACATAAACTTAAGTATAAAAAAAAAACAATAGGGATAAACAATTTTAACATGAAATGCAAAACCATGATAATCACAAGACTACATGAAGAGGGAACATCTAAGATCATCGAAGCTGCACAGTGGCAATTCATCGGCAACAAAAACCTGTAAAAGTTAACTATTACATTATTGTAATCTCTAGCTATTAAAATATAAGACAGTGAAATAGGAGACATTCTGATGTGTCATAAAATAATAACGCAAATTTGTTAGGATAACAGAAAAATATGCATTTGAAGCGACAAATGATGCTGTTTGCAACAACACATTATTTAAAATAAGGCAACATAAAAGAGTAAAATGTGAAAACAGCACCTACTTTCATCTTTTTCTGACAGACTCGATTCCTGCAGCGCAGAATCATGTCCTGATGTAACAAAAGTACATAGAATTGATTCATGCAGCGCAGAATCATGTCCTGATGCAACTAAAGTACGAGTACACATAATCGATTCCTACAGCGCAGAATCATGTCTTGGTGTAACTAAGTTTCACAGAATGTGTAACGAAATGTTTTATCTCAAAGAAACGAGGAAATATCTTTTTAATGTTAAAATAGAAGCAAAGAAAACACTGACGAAATTGGAATTAATACGAGACTTCCATCAAATCTACTTGTAAAAGAAAAACGAATTTTTTAGACTTCTAGAATGACCCAAGCAGATGCAGCTGATAAGTCTTGGATGGCACCACTTGAAGGAGAGTAAAAATTATTATTTAACACCAACCGCATTTTTACTGGTAGACTTGTGACAGCCAACGAGGGGAAGGAAAACATACCCAAATAAAAATTTCCTGTTGCGCGTTAACAGCGAAACATGACAGATCTGTCGGTTATTGTCGAAACTGTATACTGGTGTAACCGTAACAGTAGTATTTGCTGGGGTTGGCCTATGGAATATGATCAAGTAGGTCTCCAGCGTGATGGGAAACAGTGGCAAAAAAAAACCTATCTGCTGTTGCCCTAAGACGCCACTAGGCGTAATGGCCACTGACTGCTTTGACGGTCGGTGGCTAAGGACAGAAGAAGAAGAGAGGTCTCCAGAAATGGGTTCGTTAAAAGAGACAGAGGACAAGAAGAAGAGAATGCGAATACTTACCACTGGATAGTGCTTTCTAGTAGATTATGGAAATTGTTCTATATCCCCACGACCTTAGCTTCTGCCCTCTGATCTCAATAAAGAAAGAGCCCCTAACCTCATCTAAATGAAGGATTTTACCTCGTATATATATATATATATAAATATATATAAATATATATATTATATATATATATATATATTGTGGTTGAAAGTTAATGTACTCTCTCGTACGTACTGACGGCGAGAATTATGGTATTAATATTGATTAATAGGGATGCGTGGACGAAGATTGAAGTTTCACGCTTTTGTTAGAATAAAATCAACTAGTATTTCGCTAATGGGCGAAGATCGGCTTCCATGACAAGTATGGGAAACTAAGATCCAGGGATCAAGACCTCCAGCTCGACCCACAGTCCTCTTTGAGGACAACATTAAACAATCTGTAGAGTGAAACCAGGCCAGGAGGGAGACAGCCGATATGATAGTATGGTGCTCTCTCATCCAAATCTCTACACCTCACGATAGAAGAGGAGCGACTAAGTAAGTATATAAGGTATTTCCAGCTGTAGGAAAAGCTGTTACTTCGCTGGCGAGAAATAAGGTCAACCGAACAGGCTCCGACCCAACGTAACGACTTTTAATAGCGGGCAAACAGCCGTGTTCGTTATGTTGTTGTTGTTGTTAATCAGAATCCACTTCACTGCACTCAGGGCTAACTCAAAGGTGCTCAGGCTCCCTCAGAAAAATTGTTCGAAATGTTTGGGTTACTTTACACAATATAAGTCATCCAGGTACAGGGTTACTTAATTAAATGTGAGTCATATAGGTGCAGCCATACAATTCACTCAATCGTGATTAATCCAACTATAGCAGCAAAGTTATAGATCAACATTTTTAATATTCACTTAGAGTTAACAATATTTTCTTGACCTAGTCAATTTTCTCTCACAGGCAGCTGTACATCGCATTGTCTCGATCAAGAAATCACAACAGTGTGAAAGTAGAAATTACAGTAGAAATTAAAAATACCAAAAATGAAGGTAGTCTTCTGATAGACAATCGGATAATTGCACCTAACATTATTATTCCACAAGTATTTGAATAAGTAAAATTGTAGTTAGGTATATGTGCTTTTGAATTTAATCCTCCTCATATGACGTTCTTTTATTGTACTATATATATATATATATATATATATATATATATATATATATATATATATATATATATATATATATATATATATATATATATATATATATATATATATATATATATATATATATATATATATATATATATATATATATATATATATATATATATATATATACTACTATTTATCCAGTATTATTTACTGGACAAAAGTTAAGGCATGGATTCATTATGGTCAATTTGTTCGTCATGTTGCAAGACGTTTAGCAGTGTCCCATTCTACCATTCAGAGACTTCTTGGGAGATTTCAAGCTACCGGATATTTGGAAAATCGACCCTCCTCACGAAGAATTATATAAACCTTGTCTAAACTGAATGGCGGCCCTTAACTTTTGTCCAGTAGTATATATGTATATATATATATAAATAACTGCCATCAATAGTACCTATACCTTGTAGCGGTATGGCAGCTTGCGTACCCTGACCATCCCCAGAGCTATGCCAGAGGGAGTTTTACTCCTGGTAGGTTCAACCAAGCTGGACTGGTCTGTGTGGGTAGGGGTCAGACAAAAGCTGGTACCCTGGTCCTCCAGGTTGGGGGTTTTAGCATAGGGCAGACACCCCTGTCTATGTAAAAAAAATAATGAAGTTACGGAAACAACATCAAATGAACAAACTTTGCTGCGGGATGGACATTCGGAGTCTGTGGCTCGTATGACTGTCAGTGGTGAAAGCCGAAAGGAAGCCACTGACATGAAAACGGATGTCCTGACCGCAAAACAGGATACAAGAATAGGATTTTGGAATGTCAGGACAATGTACGAGACAGGTAAACTAAGACAGGTCACGGCAGAAATGAGAAACTATAGGTTACACATCCTGGGGATAAGTGAGAGCAGATGGACAGGGGCAGGAAAAGTTAAAACAGCAACAGGAGAAACAGTAC
>JAMPIV010015348.1:267500-282656 GCA_024509875.1 Oreohelix idahoensis
AAAAATCCACACAAAGCGATCTGCTACCAAACCGCCTGCAGCAGGTGTCGAACCTGGTATATCTGGATTATGAAACTGCGTTCATATCCATTAGGCCACAGACGCCGACTTCAAAGTTGCCTAATTTCGCACATGATTACTCTGGGCAGAGTTATGGATAGAAGTATAATGACGCTTCTATCTCAATGGCAGTTTTTACAAGATGTTTTCAGAAGTCGAGAACAATGCTGCATAGGGCAGAGCACTATTAACTTATATCTGATCCGTCGCCTTTTGTGAAGAATTAGGCAATGGCTTTGGCCTGTTCAAGCACCCAGCTTGTGTAAATCCCGCGAAATCCTTTTTTATCAGAATTTGCTCTTTATATGTAAATATATGTCTAGATGTACAGGTATATATAAATATAAATAAATAAGTAAATAAGTATATATATATATATATCTATATATATAAATATATATATATATATATATATGTATATGTGTATATATATATATATATATATATATATATCACCATTACCTAACCAGCTTACCGTCGTTGGTGGGTACCCTACTTCGGCGGGCGACATATAAGAAAAAGAAAGGACAGATTTTTCCCCCTCATTCTAGGCGCATGGAATGTGCTCACTCTCCTTGACAAAGACTTTAACGCAAACAGACCTGAGAGACGAACTGCCCTGATTGGGAGAGAACTGGCCAGGTACAACATTGACATAGCAGCACTGAGTGAAACTCGACTTGCAGGCGAGGGCCAACTTTGCGAAAAGGTGCAGGTTATACATTCTTTTGGAGCGAAAGAGGAACTGAAGAAAGACGATAAGCAGGGGTTGGATTTGCAATCAAAACAGCACTTGTTGGCAAGTTAGCGGGGCCCCCAAAGGGAATAAATGACCGACTGATGACGGTCAAGATCCCCCTGTTTTATGGAAGAAAACATGCCACCATCATTAGCGCATATGCACCAACTATGACAAACCAGGATGACGTCAAGGATAAGTTTTACGAAGAACTGCATGCAGTCATTGCATCAGTTCCTAAAGCAGATAAGCTCATAATTCTAGTGACTTTAATGCAAGAGTAGGCTCAGATAACATCTCCTGGAATGGCACTATTGGAAGGTACGGTGTGGGTCGCTGTAACAGCAATGGACTTCTTCTCCTCCAGACCTGCGCAGAACATGACCTCCTTGTCACCAACACCATTTTTCGACTTCCTACCCGCAACAGGACCTCCTGGATGCACCCTCGCTCAAAGCATTGGCACTTAATTGACTATGTAATTGTTAGGAAGAAGGACAGGCAAGATGTCCGGGTGACCAAGTCCATGTGTGGTGCCGAATGTTGGACTGATAATCGCCTCATTGTATCTAAACTTAAAATTCGTATCCAACCAGCCAGGCGCCCTCAGGGGAAGAAAACTCAAAAGAGGCTAGGTATCACCAAACTAAAGAAGACAAAAATCAAACAGTCATTTACTGAAACCTTAGAAGACCGTCTCAAATCTATCTCGTTAGACGGCCAAAGTGCGGAAACAAATTGGGCAGCCCTAAGTGAGCAGATCTACAACACTGCTACAGAGGTCCTGGGTCCTTCCATCAAGAAACAAAATGACTGGTTTGATGAGAACTCAAATGATATAAAGCAGATGTTGGCTGAGAAACACCATCTCCATAAAGCATATTTAAATGATCCAAAATTTACATCCAAGAAAGACGCTTTCAACAACATGCGTAGAATCGTCCAACATAAACTACGCCAGATGCGGGATTCATGGCTGAGTAATAAAGCAGATGAGCTCCAAGGCTGTGCTAACAGCCATGACTTGAAATTTTTTACCTTGCACTCAAAGCGGTCTATAGTCCAACATCATCAGGATCATTCCCCCTCCTTAATGCAGATGGAAAACACTAATTACAGACAAGGAAAAAATGCTCCAACGCTGGGCTGAACATTTTAATAATATTCTGAACGACGAAGCCATCATCCGCATGCCCCAAATTCCTATAAATGAAGCATTAGATGATGTACCAACTCTGGAGGAAACTAAAAAAGCGATTCGTCAACTGTCTAGTGGAAAGGCCCCCGGCTCCGATTCAATTCCTGTTGAGAATTATAAAGATGGCGGTGCAGTTCTGATAGAGAAACTTCACATGATCTTCCAGCAAATGTGGCAGAGTGCAACCATCCCACACGATCTCAAAGATGCGTCAATTATACATCTATATAAACGTAAAGGTAATCGCCAAGACTGTAACAATCATCGAGGCATCTTTCTTTTATCAATCGCTGGGAAGATATTCGCCAGAATCCTTTTGAATCGCCTTACGGCTCATCTTGACAAAGGTCTTTTACCTGAAAGTCAGTGTGGATTCCGGAAAGAACGTGGAACCTCAGATATGGTGTTCGCTGCAAGACAGCTACAAGAAAAATGCCAAGAACAGCACTGTGACCTGTACACAGCTTTCATCGACTTGACAAAGGCGTTCGACACGGTCAGTAGAGAGGGTCTATAGAAGATCATGGCAAAATACGGCTGCCCAAAGAAATTTATCACAATAGTGCTGCAACTGCATGATGGAATGCAGGCTAGAGTTCAGGAAAACGGTGAGATATCAGAGCCTTTCCCCGTCTCAAATGGAGTTAAACAAGGGTGCGTACTTGCACCGACTCTGTTCAGTATCATGTTTTCTGCTATGCTGACTGATGCTTTTAGAGACGGGGACACAGGAATCGACATTAGTTATCGTATTGATGGAAAATTGTTTAACCTTAGGAGGCTTCAAGCAAAAACCAAGGTCAAATCACACACCATCAGAGATCTTCTGTTTGCTGATGATTGTGCCCTCAATGCTGGCTCAGAGGCTGATCTGCAGCATAGTGTGGATAGATTCTCCGAAGCCTGCGCCAACTTTGGGCTTACCATCAACACGAAGAAAACAGAAATCATGTACCAACCAGCTCCTGGCAAAGTTTATACTGAGCCAATCATCAAGGTTAATGGTGAGAAACTGAAAGTTGTGAACAGATTCACATACCTTGGTAGCACACTATCCCAGAATATTGTCATTGATGATGAGGTGAACACCAGGATCTCCAAAGCCAGCAGCACGTTTGGCAGACTATACACCAACGTTTGGCATCGAAGTGGCATTAGTCTACAGACAAAGCTGAAGGTATACAGAACTGCGGTGCTTCCAGTGCTGCTATATGCATGTGAAACATGGACTGTATACAGGCGCCACGTAAAGAAGCTAAACCACTTCCATACAGTCTGTCTCAGGAAGATAATGAACATCAAATGGCAAGACAAGATCCCGGATACCGCCGTTCTTGACAGAGCTGGTATCCCTAGCATCGATACTATTCTGATGCAGTCACAGATTCGCTGGGCAGGTCATGTAGTCCGCATGCCAGACCATCGACTGCCAAAGATACTCTTTTATGGTGAGATGCAGAAGGGTAAACGCTCCCATGGTGGCCAAAAGAAGCGCTTCAAAGGCACGTTAAAGACGTCATTGAAAACCTTTGACATAAACCCAGACTCATGGGAAGCTGCTGCACAAGACCGAACTGCTTGGCGCACATCTCTTCGTAAAGGTGCAGCGGCATGCGAATCATCCAGAAGAGCAGCAGCGGAACAGCGGAGACAAGCTAGAAAAGACCGTGTAATAAAACCTTCACATGAAGCAAACATTCCCTGCCCACACTGTCCAAGATCTTTCCAGGCCCGCATCGGGCTCATCAGTCACCTTCGTACCCATAGACTAACCTAACATATTCCTAAATAATTGGATGAACAGAGTGGTCTTCATCACCCGTGAACAACAACAATATATATATTGCTCATAAGTTTGCTTTCATACCTAAGGTAACTGAATCAACAATTATTGTTCAGTTTTAAATAACATGTAACACATTTATTAATCAATTAGTTTTTTTAACAGGTTAAAATAACGAGGGAATAATGGTGAATTTTAGATTCAAATAAATTTTCTTCACTGAGACTTAGTTTAAGGATTTTAAAAAACAATTGTCCTTTTAGTAGTTCCTTTTACAAGAACGTAGCTTGTATAAGTGAGTCCTGCAGCTGGGGTTTCGTCAATTCTTATATGATGAGGGCACTTCTTCATACAACTTGTCCAATGTAGGAAGTTGGTGTTGATCCCTGCATTAAACTCACAACTAGTGGCGTCGAAACTTTAGTCTTGCAGCTCCGTACCACGGACAGTGTTATAGTTTCGTTCCCCGACCGTTAGACAAAATAAAAAGAACAAATTCCACTGCAAAGTACATTTATTGGCTACAAATTAAAAGGCGTTGTCCAACCACAAATGTTAGCCACCATGAATAATTATTCTCCCTGATTATACTTACTTAGTCGTTCCCCTTCTATTGTGAGATGTAGAGGTTCGGAAGAGAGAGCGACAGACTATCCTATCGGCTGTCCTCCTCCTGGAATGGTTCCATTTTAGTCCCCGGTCCTTCAAAGATTTCTAATGTTGTCCTCCCAGCGGACTCTGGGTCGTCTTGGAGGTCTGGATCCCTTGCTCTTTGTTTCCAATGCTTGTCGTGGTAGCCGATCATCTCCCATTCTGCAGACATGGCCAAACCATTTTAGTTGGGACTGTTCTACTTGGGTCTTCAGGCGGTCGGATTTTAGGCCTTGACGTATTGTCTGGTTGCAGACCATGTCTCTTCTTGTTACTTCAACCACCTTCCTCAGATACCTCATTTGTGAGGTTTGGATCTTTCTTTTGGGGGTTCTAGTCATTGCCCATGACTCGCATCCATATTTTAAGAATCGGACATAGGTGGTGCGGTACACAGCCATTTTCGTTTTCTTACCAACCTCTCTCTTGCTGAGGAATCCTCGATTTATGGCCTGAAAAAGTCTCCCAGCTGCTGCTTTTCGAGTGGCCAACTCTTCTTTGATGCCTCCCTTTCGGTCTATAGTAGCTCCGATATATTTAAACTGGTCAACCTGCTCCAGGACCTATTCTCCCAGCTTAATCTGATGTTATATTTCTTCTCGTGATATCACCATGTATTTTGTTTTAGAGCTGCTTATGACATCCCTCTCTTCTCCAGCTCTTCCTTCCAGACTTGCAGGTTGGATTGGAGATGTGCATCTGATTTAGCAATCAGGGCAACATCAGCAGCAAATGCCAGCTCTGAAATACAGACCTCTCTCATCTTACAGTACCTCACTAAATACTTTCTTGTTCTCTCCTTTCATGCCTTGATGATATCGTCCATGAGGAGTATGTAAAGATAAGATGACAGGATATCCCCATCTCTTACACCAGTGGTGGTCCTGAACACTTCTGATTTATTTTTTGCATTCCTCACATAATTTCTACAAGACTTGTAGAAGCTCTGTATAGCATGAATCAGAGGTGCTGGAATGTTCTTCCTTGCCAAACAGTCCCAGAGTTTGCTCCAGGGGATCCTGCCAAACGCCTTTTCCAGATCTATGAAATAAAGATGGATCTCACTCTTATACTCATGGGCCTTTTCACTCAGCTGTCTGAGTGTGAAGATTAGGTCTTGAGTACTTCGGTTTGCTCAGAATCCGCACTGGACCTCATCCAATTGTGGCTCAGCTAGGCGTCGGATACTCTGCTCTAGGATTCTAGAGTAGATTTTACCAGGGACACTGGGAAGGGATATGCCTCTATGGTTTCCACATTGTCGATTGTCACCCTTTTTGAAAATTGGTGTTATGATGGCAACCTCCCAATCCTTTGGTATGGTCTTGTTGCACCACGCTGCCTGTAGGACCCTTAAGAGTAATAGGTCGCCCTATGCACCATTGTACTTAACCATTTCTGGTGTTACGCCATCATGCCCTGCTGCTTTGCCCATCTTGATTTTCTCCAGTGCTGCCTTCAGTTCTTCCATCTTTATGTCATCTTCATCACCAATGGTTTTCTCTTCTGTGCTAAGGGTTATCATTTCTGATGCTTGACCTTGCTCACCATCAAGGAGTTATGAGAAATATTCTTTCCATCTTTCCATTAATTCCTTCGGGGCAGTAAGCAATTTACCTTGCTTGTCCTTTATAAATTTGAAAGGGCATTGTTTTTTCCTTCCTCGTGTTCTTTAGGGTCTTATAGATAAATTTCATGTTTTCTTGCGCATCTTTTTCTAGCTTTTCTCCAAATTTTTTCCCAGGACTTCTGTTTCGCTGCTGGCACCTTGTTCTTGTCTTCTGTTCTGAGTATCACATATTCTCTATATCTCTCTATTTGTCCTGCTGTGTTTTTAGCTCCTAAGTATTGTTGCCATCCAATTCTCTTCTCTCTTATGTTCTCTTTGACTTCCTCTGTCCACCAAGGTGTCCTCTTTCTCTTGGTCCCAAGTTGGACTTTACCACATGCTTCTGCAGCAGCTGTCTTTATGATGTCCTTAAATTTAAGCAAGAGGGTTTCCAAGTCATCAGGTTGTTTTTCTGCGTTTCTTACTCTGTAGCAATAAGCCCTTGATATCTGGTCTTCATTTCTGGCTCTCTCAGCTTGTAGGTCTTAATGTTAATTTCTCCCGTTCGTTTACTTGGTTTATTGCGTGATATTGGGCAGTTCCGAGGCTGAGCAACTCTTTCAGTTGTTCTTTTGATTGTAAGCAGGTAGCGATCACTTCCAATCTCTGGCCCCCTCCAGACCCTAGCATCCCGGACATATTAGAATGAGCTCCTCCTAACAATGGATGAGTCGATCACTGAAATCTCATTCTTTGTTGGTTCACATCTAGTGCATGCATGTATGCGCTTATGGGGGAACTCTGTGTTGGTAATGATCAGATTCTGCTCACTGCAGAATCTAAGGAGTCGCTTTCCATTGTCATTTAGAGTATCTTCTCCATATCTTCCGATAACTCCACCCCATCTAGCATGGTCATTTCCAACTCTGGCATTGAAATCTCCGAGCATGATAATTTCATCTAGGCAGTCATCCTCTGTCCTTTGAAGCAGCTCGAAGAATTCCTAGTTTACCTCTGCTCTCTCATCCTCATTTGGCCCATATACTATGACTCCATGATTATACACAGAATAAATCACGGCATACGATTAGAAATCACCGTTATTCTTCTGCTTACTTTAATGGGGAAAAAGTGACTGGACAGCGTGAGGGCAATGGCTTGTCTAAAGTACAATTAACAATGTACATATATCTCTCCCAATGTTATTTTATACTTTAGGCACATGTGATGTAATCATCACTCATCACTGCTCCTTTCGGAGTCTAGGGTCACCTCTGCTGTCGGTTTTCTGTACTACTAGCAATAAATAATAGCCAGCGCTTGCTGTTGTGGTTATTGCATATACTATTTTCATATGTTGAGGTTGCCAGCCTCATATATAGACGGGCCTGCGCGCCCAATTCTTTACCCTTCGAAAATAAAGTTCGTTCGTTCGTTCGTTCTCTCTCTCTCTCTCTGACCGTCTGTCTCTCTGTGTCTTTCTCACAGATATCTCTCTATCTCTCTCTCTCTCTCTCTCTCTCTCTCTCTATATATATATATATATATATATATATATATATATATATATATATATATATATATATATATATATATATATATATATATATATATATATATATATATATATATATATATATATATACTGAAGCACATTAAAAACGCACCACCTGTATAATCCAGGAACAGAGTGTGAAATGTAAATATAAGTGTTTACAAATTTACTTATTTGGAATCTTTATTCATTTTCCTATGAATCCATGCTGGTCATTAATTTGTACATTTGATTGTTATGAAATTCATTGCATTCTGTGCAGGCAAGGGAGGAAACCAAAAATGCAACCAATAAAAAAATTCATTCACACTATCCTCAGTATCTGGTATGTCCACCGTGTGCTTGCAAACAAGCTTGGCAGCGGCGACGCATGGAACTCACAAGTCTCTGAAGAAAATTCCGGGGAATCAAGTCCCATTCACGTGTAAGAGCAGCGTCGAGCTGTTGCAGATTAGCTGGAGAACCTTGTCTGTAGACTCTGCGTCCAAGCTCGTCCCACGGATGTTCTATAGGGGACATGTCTGGTTATAGGGCAGGCCAATCAATCGTCACAATGTTCTGCTGCTGTAGATATTGCTGCGTAATGCATGCGTTGTGCACGTGCATTATCCTGCTGGAGAAGCTGCAAGTCTGGATAATTTGTGAACGCAGGAGCAACCAGTGCATGCAGAATCTCATCTCGATATGTCACAGCATTAACATTTCCACGGAGGACGTGAAGAGGCAAGCGATGGTGAAAACTGAATCCTCCCCAAATGTGAATACTGCCACCTCCAAATCGGTTGTGCTGACGAACACAGCATTCTGCAAAGCGCTCTCCACACCGTCGCTAAATCCGCATACGTCCATCAGCAAAGAATATGTTGAATCTGCTCTCGTCTGTGAATAGGACAGCATTCCATTGCAGTCTAGTCCATCTGACATGTTGCTCTGCCCATTGCAGGCGCTGCTGAAGATGTCTATGAGTTAAGTTTAGCCCAAGATAAGGTCGTCTTGCAGTAAGGCCTGTATCTCTGAGTCGTCGTATGACTGTCATTCGAGAGACTTGCCCACGTCTACCCACTATTGCTCTTGCTGTCTGACTTGCCGGGAGAGAACGATTCCTTAGATAACTCAGCACAATATGAAGATCTTGCGCAGGGGTAGTAGTAACTAGTGGTTAACCACTCCGAAGTCTATCCCGGGAACTGCCAGTGGTTACGCAACGTTCATTGAGACGTACAATAGTGCTGTGGTGGCAATTCATCCTTCTGGCAATGGCCCGCGAGCTCATTCCGGTCTCCAACATACTAATGGCTCGTTGGCGGTCGTTTTCAGATAGTCGTGGCATTTCAAGCACATGTACTGGGTGTTTTGTCTCAACGGCCTTTTTATACCGAGTATACTGCCACAACGCGTACACATTTTCAGGGTCATAGCTGTTGGGAATCGTGTTGCATGTGTAACTTTCATTGTTTTCATGTAGTCTGTACACAAACCCGTGGGGTGAATCATGCACTTTCCATTCCAGCAGCCATTCGCTCTCTACCTCATGACAAACACGAGGAAAATCCATTCCTACAATTTTTTTCCAGCTTCTTGGCATCAGTGTATATAATAGTGGTGCGTTGTTAATGTGCTTCAGTATATATATATATATATATATATATATATATATATATATATAATATATATTATATATATATATATATATATATATATATATATATATATATATATATATATATATATATATATATATATATATATATATATATATATATATATTTATTTATTTATTTATTTATTTATTTATATATTTATTTATTTATTTATATATATACATATATATATTGTCACGAATAGTATGGATGGGTTTGAAAAAAAATCGAAAAAAGGTGATTCGTCTTACGAGGACAAAAGACAAAGAAAATAGTCTACGTTACGGCCACAAGGCCTTCGTCAGGAAAGGAAAGAAAGTGAAGGCTAGATACGACACATAAAAACTAAATAAAATAAAAACTGGATACTTCCCTGAAGGCAAGAACCGAAATTCTATCAAAATCGCTGTCTGTTAATAAGCGCGTGGCTGAACAGAAAGCGACTTCCGCCGCCGGATGTACACAATGCATACTAAGAAACTAAAAAACGAAACCGGAAAATAAACTACCCAACGTGATAAAAGTGGGGACTGGAAATAGAAGGGGACAGAATGAGTGGGAGATGAATAAATATGAAATAAAAGTAGAAGAATAGGATAAGAGTGGAAAGAGTAAAATAGAGCAAGAGGGTGACCTCAGACAAAGGTGTGAAAAGTGTTGAGACCGGCTGGTTTTAGACACCCCATGCGGTGGATAAGACGGTTCTCAAGCTGTTCTCGGCTGGCAGTGTCAGAGGAGCAGGATCGGATCGCTGTGACCTGGATGTCGATGGGACCATGGTGGTCAGGACCATTGAAGTGTATAGCAACTGGTGTTGACTTTTGCTGAGCGATGTCATTTAAGTGCTGGCTGAATCTGTCCCCAAGTCGTTTGCCTGTTTGGCCAATATAGGTTTTGCAGCAACGTTTACATATGATCGTATAAATGACATTGCGCGATTCACACGTGAAGCTACTAGTGATGGTGTACGTAGCCTTAGGAAAGGACACCTTCTGGGTTGAGATGACATACTTGCACGTGTTGCATCGTGTGCGACCACAGGGTATTGTGCCAAAGTGAGTGGCATTCTCCTTTGGGAGACGGCTGTGAACAAGAAGATCCTTCAAGTTCTTGTCACGTCTATAAGCCACCAAAGGTGCTTCACTGAATACTTTTTGGGTCAGAGGCTCTGCTTGGAGGATAGGGAGGTGGCGGAAAAGGATCTGTTTGACAGTAGTACTGAGAGGGTGATGGGTCAAGATTAATTTGACTCTATCCGAAGTGGATTTATGGTGAGGTTTGAGGGCCTCCAGACGAGAGATGGGGAGCACACGTTGGAGAGCAGAGGTGAGAACATGTTCTGGATAAAGTCTGTTACGGAAGAAATCCAACATCTCATTTGCTCGTAAGTGGAAGTCATCGTCGTCTTGGCATAAACGGCGGAGGCGGAGAAGTTGTGAAAAAGGATGGGAGTCACGACAGGCCCGAGGATGAGAAGAGGTATACAGGAGATAGCTGTGGGCATCTGTCGGCTTGTAGTATACTGAGGTATTAAGGCCGGAGGGCGTGATAGAAATAGTAATGTCAAGGAAGTTGACAGATACTGTGTGGAGACGAGGGAGGTGAACTTGATGGTGGGGTGAAAGTGGTTCACAAAGTCGATGAAGCGGTGTAAATCAGTCTCAGACATATCTGTGAGACCTATGCCATCATCGATATATCTGCGGTAAAACCCAGGGAAAGGACCGGAGTATTGTTGCCATATCTGATGCTCCAAGTGGCCCATGAATAGACAGGCATAGCTGGGACCCATCTTCGTTCCCATGGCAACACCACTAATTTGGTCAAAAAACTGACCATTGAATTCAAAGGAATTCAGTTGAAGGACCAGTTCAGCAAGACGGAGAAGAGTGACAGTGGATATAGAAGGGCAAGTGCGTTGGTCCAGAAAAAACTGAAGAGCTCGGAGACCATCAGAGTGGGGAATAGAGGTATACAGAGAGCAGACGTCCAGCAAGAAAAGACGGTAGGAGCGGTCTGCTGGGAGTCGGATAGAGGAGAAAGTTGTAAGAGCGTGATTGGTGTCTTTGATGAAGGAGGGAAGATTCTCAACGATAGGCTGGAAAATGCTATCGAGGAAGTCAGAAATGTGTTCAGTAGGACAAGAACAGGCTGAGACAATAGGTCTTCCAGGGTTTTCGATCTTGTGAATTTTGGGGAGCATGTAGAATACAGGCTTGCCCAAAGAGCTGTCATGAATCCTAAGATGAGATGCTTCGGGAGGAAGATCATTACTAGTGATAAGCTGTTTAATCGTGTTGTGTACAATGCGATTGTTAGAGACAGTCGCATCGCTGGTCCTGGACCTGTAAAAAGAGCCATTGGTCAACTGGTTTTTACCTTCACTTAGGTACAAGTCCTTCTGCCAGACGACAATGGCTCCTCCCTTGTCAGCCGGTTTGATGACAATGTCGTCTCTACGGCGAAGAAGGGAGAGAGCACCAGACTCCGCCGAAGTGAGATTGGAATAATGCAATCTACGAGGGCGGAGCTGCTGAATGTCATGGATGGTGTTCTTGATATACAGGTCCAGGGCATGAGAGGCTCCAGGTTTAGGTGTAAAGGGAGGTTTAGTAGAGTCAGAAAAGCGTGCGAAGATGTCGGATTCAGCCTGAGACTGCGGAGTGCTGTCTTTCTCTCTAAAATGGAGCTTCAGCCTCATGCGACGGTGAAAACCGATGAACATCCTGGAGGAGATTGTATTGGTCTAGGGTCGGACGAAGAGGAACAAATTTTAGGCCCTTACTAAGAACAGAGCGCTCTCCCCTCAGAGAGGGGTAGATCTGGGGGATGCAGACTACCTGAGTGCATGATGGAGTGGAGGATGGAGGGGTAGCTATGGGGGTAGGGATGAGACGGGATAGTTTATGGTGTTTAGACGTGGAAAGGAACTCATGCAGCTGCCGGTTCAGTGTGTGGATAGTGGTGCGTATCATAGAATAGAAAGGGAAGTTGTTGGAGGTGAGACAACGTAAGCGAAGCAGAAGCTGGGTCTGTTGGGCACTGAGGTCTGATAAAAGGCGGGAGTGACTGGCGGCCACTACGCGCATACGTTGAAAGCCACATCTGGTCTCAATTCGTTGTAGGAGACGTTGTTCCCTAGGATTGAGTGTACCAGCAGATGGATGAAAATTGGAAGAAAATCCATTAGGAAGAATTTTGTGGTGGAGGCAGGTGTGAATAAAGTGGAAATGAGAGGTGAATCTAGTTTTCTTGAAAGTAACGAACGCAAAGTCAATAGCGACACGGGATATATCAGGAGGTAGGGAGCTAAAGCTGGTGGTAACCGACACACGGAGAGAGTTGATAAAATATTTCAGAGAGGGCATAGTGGGGAAAAGTAAAACGTCCAGAAAATAAAAAACGTAAAATATGAAATAAATAAAATATAAAACGCTGAAACAATAAATAAATAGGGTAGATTGCGGTAATATAAGGTATGAAGGAAGAATAGGGAAATACGAAAATAAATAGGTGAATAGGATATAAAATACTGAGAAAAGGCGATAGGATAGGATCAGGGAGATAAGCAGGATAGGTAGATAAAGATACGAGATAACAGAGACACGGTAAAAAAAAGTAAGGGCCTAAAATTTGTTCCTCTTCGTCCGACCCTAGACCAATACAATCTCCTCCAGGATGTTCATCGGTTTCACCGTCGCATGAGGCTGAGCTCCATTTTAGAGAGAAAGACAGCACTCCGCAGTCTCAGGCTGAATCCGACATCTTCGCACGCTTTTCTGACTCTACTAAACCTCCCTTTACACCTAAACCTGGAGCCTCTCATGCCCTGGACCTGTATATCAAGAACACCATCCATGACATTCAGCAGCTCCGCCCTCGTAGATTGCATTATTCCAATCTCACTTCGGCGGAGTCTGGTGCTCTCTCCCTTCTTCGCCGTAGAGACGACATTGTCATCAAACCGGCTGACAAGGGAGGAGCCATTGTCGTCTGGCAGAAGGACTTGTACCTAAGTGAAGGTAAAAAACCAGTTGACCAATGGCTCTTTTTACAGGTCCAGGACCAGCGATGCGACTGTCTCTAACAATCGCATTGTACACAACACGATTAAACAGCTTATCACTAGTAATGATCTTCCTCCCGAAGCATCTCATCTTAGGATTCATGACAGCTCTTTGGGCAAGCCTGTATTCTACATGCTCCCCAAAATTCACAAGATCGAAAACCCTGGAAGACCTATTGTCTCAGCCTGTTCTTGTCCTACTGAACACATTTCTGACTTCCTCGATAGCATTTTCCAGCCTATCGTTGAGAATCTTCCCTCCTTCATCAAAGACACCAATCACGCTCTTACAACTTTCTCCTCTATCCGACTCCCAGCAGACCGCTCCTACCGTCTTTTCTTGCTGGACGTCTGCTCTCTGTATACCTCTATTCCCCACTCTGATGGTCTCCGAGCTCTTCAGTTTTTTTCTGGACCAACGCACTTGCCCTTCTATATCCACTGTCACTCTTCTCCGTCTTGCTGAACTGGTCCTTCAACTGAATTCCTTTGAATTCAATGGTCAGTTTTTTGACCAAATTAGTGGTGTTGCCATGGGAACGAAGATGGGTCCCAGCTATGCCTGTCTATTCATGGGCCACTTGGAGCATCAGATATGGCAACAATACTCCGGTCCTTTCCCTGGGTTTTACCGCAGATATATCGATGATGGCATAGGTCTCACAGATATGTCTGAGACTGATTTACACCGCTTCATCGACTTTGTGAACCACTTTCACCCCACCATCAAGTTCACCTCCCTCGTCTCCACAGTATCTGTCAACTTCCTTGACATTACTATTTCTATCACGCCCTCCGGCCTTAATACCTCAGTATACTACAAGCCGACAGATGCCCACAGCTACCTCCTGTATACCTCTTCTCATCCTCGGGCCTGTCGTGACTCCCTTCCTTTTTTCACAACTTCTCCGCCTCCGCCGTTTATGCCAAGACGACGATGACTTCCACTTACGAGCAAATGAGATGTTGGATTTCTTCCGTAACAGACTTTATCCAGAACATGTTCTCACCTCTGCTCTCCAACGTGTGCTCCCCATCTCTCGTCTGGAGGCCCTCAAACCTCACCATAAATCCACTTCGGATAGAGTCAAATTAATCTTGACCCATCACCCTCACAGTACTACTGTCAAACAGATCCTTTTCCGCCACCTCCCTATCCTCCAAGCAGAGCCTCTGACCCAAAAAAGTATTCAGTGAAGCACCTTTGGTGGCATATAGACGTGACAAGAACTTGAAGGATCTTCTTGTTCACAGCCGTCTCCCAAAGGAGAATGCCACTCACTTTGGCACACTACCCTGTGGTCGTACACGATGCAACACGTGAAAGTATGTCATCTCAACTCAGAAGGTGTCCTTTCCTAAGGCTACGTACACCATCACTAGTAGCTTCACGTGTGAATCGCGCAATGTCATTTATACGATCATATGTAAACGTTGCTGCAAAACCTATATTGGCCAAACAGGCAAACGACTTGGGGACAGATTCAGCCAGCACTTAAATGACATCGCTCAGCAAAAGTCAACACCAGTTGCTATACACTTCAATGGTCCTGACCACCATGGTCCCATCGACATCCAGGTCACAGCGATCCGATCCTGCTCCTCTGACACTGCCAGCCGAGAACAGCTTGAGAACCGTCTTATCCACCGCATGGGGTGTCTAAAACCAGCCGGTCTCAACACTTTTCACACCTTTGTCTGAGGTCACCCTCTCCTCTCTTGCTCTATTTTACTCTTTCCACTCTTATCCTATTCTTCTACATTTATTTCATATTTATTCATCTCCCACTCATTCTGTCTCCTTCTATTTCCAGTCCCCACTTTTATCACGTTGGGTAGTTTATTTCCGGTTTTCGTTTTTTAGTTTCTTAGTATGCATTGTGTACATCCGGCGGCGGAAAGTCGCTTTCTGTTC
>JAMPIV010015349.1:2500-25229 GCA_024509875.1 Oreohelix idahoensis
ATAGATAGATAGATAGATAGATAGATACATAGATAAATAGATAGATAAATAGATAAATAGATAGGTAGGTAGATAGATAGATAAATAGATAAAAAGATAGATAGGTAGGTATTTAAGTAGAAAGGTAGGTTTTACAAGATTGAGGTGTCGGTAAGGATTGTTTTACAAGATTGTGGTTTCGGTAAGGTTTGTTTTACAAGATTGAGGCAATATTTGCTATTGGAATTTTGTAGTTATGTTATATAATATGTGTGAAATGGACTTTAAAAAAAAAAAAAAAAAAAAAATTTACTCTCGTATCGGTCAGTCTGAAGGGAGATAAGATGTGTAAGATTAGGCTTTGTCTTAAGGGAAGTAACTTAGAATTAAGTCCATTACAGGTTTGAGTGAGTGAAAAAAAAAAAGTATTGCACGAGAAAGTCGAGATGCGTAAACACATGTTAGGCGTGAACGAAGAATGTTAGAACGGGTTTTTGAGGGAGTCTGTGGAGAGACGCGCTAAGTGTAGGCAGGGAAAGGTGTTGCTCTCAAGTGTGTAGTTAGATATTGAACGTACAGCGTAAGATTTTATATTGTTGTATAAGATATATTCGGAGCACCAAAGTGTGTGTGTAAGAAAAAGTGTATTTCAAATGAAGGAACAAAACAGGTACGTTTTGACATTTTGATTATTTACTGCGTATGTGGCTCAGCAGACCAGGTCTGAGCAGAGGACAGTAAACAGATGAAATCTTGGTAAAAGTGACAGCCCTGGCGGTTAAGGCCAGTTTCTCGTATAGAGATATAACAAGAAGCATGGGAAAAGAAACCTAAATTAAATAAGCAGTACAGAAGAACGACAGGAAGTTCTGTCTGAATAAATATATGACATGTTCGATAGCTGAGACAAGTAATAGTAAGAAGACAAGCAAATGTATGTGAAAAATGGATACTGAGATTGTTTGAAACTGAAGATTTGTATTTTGCAAGACTGCCTACCTTGAAGAGAAAGGTCGGGCATACCATTTTTACTCAGTTATCAACTTATGTTAATAAAGTTCTACCATTGATATTTTCACTGCTGTTTTGAGTGGTATCGATTGATCAACAGTGGGTATGAAGAAAAAAATAGAGTCACTTACGGTAATAAAAAAAATGATTTACTTCTATGGAAAAAAATACTATCTGGAAGGAAAAAAAGTTGGTAATAACACTAGTAATAATTCTAATACAGGATCTAAACATAGATTTGTATTAAAGAATGGGATATTGGTGAGAGTGATACGAGATGATTGATTATCCGTACGTTCTCAAATCTTGGTACCTACGGAAATGAGAGCTCGTATATTACATCATACGCACGACTCTCAATGTGCATGCCATATGGGGTTCTCCCGAACCAAATCTAGATGCTATCTGCATTCTATTGGCCAGGCATTCATAGAGATGTCAATCAATATTTACTGCCGATTGTGGCATGTCAGGAGGTCAAAGTACGTGGTCCATACCACGCAGCTCCGATTCAGGCTGCGGACATTCCGATTCGTCCGTTTGAGAAAATGTCAATTGATATAATTGGTCCTATGCAACCATCAGCTAGAGGTCATACACATATACTCACTTGTATTGATATGTGTACTCGTTGGCCTGAGGCCATACCTCTTAAGAATACTTCATCTGCTAGTGTTGCAGAGGCATTGTGGTTGATTTTCTCACGATTAGGTTTTCCTCGGAAGATCTTATCTGATCATGGAGTCCAAATCATATCTGAATCCATGTCCCAGGTCATGAAGTTATTTGGCATAGATAGATCGCTTAGTTCGATCTACCACGCAATGTCCAACGGATTAATTGAGCGTCAGAATAGGACACTCAAACAGTTGTTGGGCAAGATAACTCAGGACCATCCTGAAAATTGGGATAGAGTCCTCCCCGCTGCGCTTTTTGCGTATCGCGAAGTACAAAATGAAGCTACTGGATTTTCTCCTTTTTAATTGGTCTTTGGCGTTCAACCGCGCGGTCCAATGTCGTTATTACACGACTTACTTACTGAAGAGAATATCACAGAGGAAACTCAATCTTCTTACGAGTATGTGATTTCTTT
The DNA here is from genome assembly GCA_024509875.1 of Oreohelix idahoensis. Taxonomy (NCBI): domain Eukaryota; kingdom Metazoa; phylum Mollusca; class Gastropoda; order Stylommatophora; family Oreohelicidae; genus Oreohelix; species Oreohelix idahoensis. The sequence continues at coordinate 4,584 of JAMPIV010015349.1, forward strand.
AAGAAAATAAATTTTAGATGCGTGTAGATTAGCTACCACATCATCAGATAAAAATAATATCTAGAATCTCAGATGTCGATTATATTGTCGATGTCATGGGAAAGCATACAACTTTCCATATCAACATGTTAAAGGAATACTACTCTCGTCCTGACTATCTTCAGTCAGTATTTCAAGCTACTGATGATCCTACACCTCCTATCCAACACTATTCTTTTTTGTCGGTAATTCAAGAAGAAGAATCTTCTTTTCATGATGTACCATTACCCATACCGGTAGTACCACTTCATCCAACTGAAAGTTGGAATGACGTGACTATTTCAACTGATCTTTCGGCTGATCAACATCAGCAAGTTTCTGCTGTTCTTAAGTCATTTCAAGATGTTCTCACTGACATACCAGGGCGTACGTCAGTTATTCAGCATGACATCCTATTGACTGACGATACAACTATTCGAATCCGCCCATACCCTATTCCTTTGCACTTTTGTTCTCAGGTTGATAAGGAATTGGATGAGATGCTAAAATTAAAAATAATTGAACCATCTACATCACCTTATTCTAGTTCTATGGTAATAATTAGAAAAAAAGATAACAATATCCGGCTTTGTGTGGATTATAGAAAGTTAAACAAACTTACCCAGTTTGATTCGGAACCATTACCGTTGTTAGAAGATTTATTGGTCAAACTGTCTAACTCCACTTTCTTCACTAAACTTGATCTCTCAAAGGGATATTGGCAAGTCCCGTTGACAGAAAGAGCAAAACCACCCACTGCTTTTTCTACTCCACGTGGATTATTCCAATATAATTTCATGCCATTCGGTATAGTCAACGCACCCGCTACATTTGTACGCATGATGCGTCGCATACTATCTCATCGTCCCGATGTCATTACACACATTGATGACATTTGTCTCTTTAATGACACATGGGATGAACATATTACTGGATTGAAAACATTGCTGTCCACTTTACGCTCATGTAACTTAACGGCAAAACCTTCGAAAGCTTTCGTGGGTATTCACGGTACTGTATGTGTCGAGGAAACTTACGTCAACTGAGCATAAGTACTCGGTACTCGACAAGGAACTTTTGGCTCTCGTGTGGTCAATAACGAAACTCCAGCGATATCTTCTTGGATCACACTTCTTTGTTGAGTCTGATCAGAAAGCACTTACTGCGTTGAATACGAAAGACGTCAAGTCAGCGAAGTCCACTAGATATGCGATATCCCTGCAGCCATACTGTTTTACTATACGGGCTATACCTGGATCGCAGAATGTTTTGGCAGACATTCTTTCCCGCTGCCCGAGTGAATCAAGCGAGTTGTGAAGTTCTACAAAGAATGATAACTCTACGCATACAAAGTCGCATTTATAAACACTACGATCATGGAACTGTAATTCGTTACATCAGTAACATTTTGTGTATACCTATTCAAGTGTATAGAGTTGGAACATTCATTGGAATTGCTATGATACACAAAACAGTGACTTATATATAACTTTGATAGTAACATAACTTTGGAAAGTTATAACATTTTTTCCAGAAAAATACATTGAGTATTTATATAAACATTCGTATAATGTGATGGACTTAACTTTTCACAGTGGAATAGGTGGAATTTCTACGTGTTTAGACTTTAATATATAGGAACTTGGTATTTCATTGACTGCTTTCTAAGATAACACAGGATCTTCAGAAACTTATTAGAACTTTAAAAATTTTTTAATTGACTGAAACATTATTCAGAAAATGTTATCAAATAAACTTGGTTAATTAGTTTAATATTTAATATAATTAATTATAAGTATTCTAATACTAGTTATTAGATCGATTACTTATCACCAGTGGCGGCTTTCTTTAATGAGCTGTAGAGCTGCAGCACTCCCAAAAAAAAGGACTGCATACTGCTGTCTCTACTACATTATAATACATAATACGGACAGACCAAAAAATTGAGGTTACACCGGAGGGGTTAAATAAAATAAAAAAAATTATCTAACACCGTATGTGCTGCGAACGATTTCAGCTCAAGTGACCTTGACCTCTTATAAGCGAATGCTTGTCATACACACAGCTAGAGACGAATTACGATTGGTTTGAATTTTTTTATCATGAGCTGCAACGGATCGCAGCTCGTGTAAATTATCTCTAATTAAAGGGAAGTTACAATGAAAATTTTAAACACAAGAAATAGTGCATACAAGTCTGTGTAACCGATTTGAGACTCGGGAAGCTGCTACGACTGCCAATGATTACTCCTAGTTGCTGTAAACTTTTAAAATAACTTTTCAGAACTTCTTGACAGATTTTAGATGAGATAAGACACTAATCATTTGTGTCTGGGTTGATATTTCACATGGTGGTCACAATTTGTGACTATTATGTATAGTATTTGAAATGAATGAACAGTGCAGCACCCCCAATGACAACCCCCTGGAACCGCCACTGCTTATCACCCAGTATAGGTAGTGATACAACATTGGTAATTAAGTAATGTTACCAATTATCTTTAGAAGCGGTTAAGTGTCTTGATCACTTCCGGTGTTGTATTCGTATTATTTTATTTTTTCACTTTTCATCCGTGATACATTCTTATCTTTTCATTTAAATTCATATATTACCAGGCCCGGGTTGTAATTGTTGTTACATTTGTTTTCATTTGCCAAACATCTTTAAAATGCTTTTTTAATTTCTTTCATTTCTTCCACATTGTTTCAAAGTTGTTCAATGTGATGATATGCTTTTATGCATATATTTTTTTTTTTTTGAGTTGAGTTGAATTGGATCTTTTCATTCACTCTCTTGTTATTGATTGATATACCTATCATGTATTATTATAATATATAGTAGTTGTTAACTTGATTCACCTCTCCGTGTTAATTAAAGAAAAAAATTAATAGAATTAAATTTTTTGCGGGCGTGTCACATAGGGAGTTATGTTCTATAAATTGTCTATTTTTCCTCTTTCTTCCACTCGGGTCCTCTATTTTTTTATGTCACTCTTTACCCTTTTTCATATATATATAATTTTTTCGCATTCGTTAGTTTGCGAAAAATATTTTCTTTTCCCATTCGAAATTTTACCGTCTTTCTTTCTCATGCTGACTGAAACTTGATTAGGTAGATGTCAGGGCTGCAGGGCGACAGAAGGCGTGAAAATTCGTTTCGCGGGATATAGATGCAGACTTACCGTCTGAAAATTTAACCTGTCACAGCGCTTTCCCTGGCTGAATTTCTCGGCGAAGTGTAAAATCGCTGGTCTCCGCATTAGTCATTAGACGGGATGGCTGAGACTTGCAAATGAAAACGGCACTCACTGTTGGTCATTCTAAACGTAGGTGCTAAAACTGCCAATGACGTTTTCGCCCATAGAAGACATATAGTCTGGGTTTTTCCATGACATTCACGCTCTCGGTCAGTTCGTTAACGAAGGTGCGAAATCGCACTGGTGGCTTTACGACAAGCTTCTAAGTTAAACGTAGCTGTTATGATGAAGGGGAAGAGATCTGGGCGGGGATGATGTAGTTCATCCTTTGTCTGGTTTAAAATATTAACCCAAGCTTTGAAACTTTAATTTCATTCTCACTCGTAAAGCTGCAGCAGACAGATCGCTGTGCTAGATCAAATATCTGTGTTTTGGCAAAGTCTGATCACTTGGAGCTCTGGCAACATTTTGACCGAGTTATAGATTACCATTTGATTACAGTATTCTAGTTCATGGTTTAGTTTGAAGTGCTGTGGTTGAGGTAACTATACAGCTGATCTAGCCTTTATGAAGTGATTGGTCTACCTGTTAAATCGCCGATTGGTTTTAATTAGTTCTTTTTGCAGAGTGATTAAATTTATAAATATGTATTATTTTCTAGTGACGCATACAGTGGAAAGCAGAATAAATTATATTTTCTAGCTTAACAAACAGGTAGCCATAATGAATTTAATTAAACTGCTAACTACTCAGTCGAGTATATTTTCTAAACAAACTTATAACTGCTGATGTCTCATGAGTGTTGACGAAATATATTTATTGTATTTCAAATTCATGATGATTGATTTTATAATATAACTTTTTTTCACGGGAAGTGTTAAATGATAAGCTCTACGCTTGCAGTTTAAAATATAAGTTGCGAATCCTTATACATAGTAGGTATAATTATTTTATATGTGTTTTTTTCCTTATGCAGTGAATACTGGGGTGATTGAATGCCGGCGTTTTGTAGTAAAGAGACATACTTGTGATTGTTGAATAGACATTTGCTATTCTTTAACCACGTGGATATGTTTCAAGTAACACTGGTCTGACAGTGCACGTGCCATCTGGAGATAGAGTTAATACCAATCCCCCACTAACGTTTATATTGTTTTTCTAAAGACTAAATGTTTTAATACTGGCCTTTGAGCCAGACTTTATTTCTTCAAAATAAACTCAAATATACATGCTGCCTGGTGGCGAGAATAATTACAAGAAATAACATTAATATTTCCGACAAGTGTTGAAAGAGTGGATAGTGAACCAAGACTATCTGTTAAAAGAAGTTGTCCACTGGTCAGCTTTTCCCAAATGAAGGAAACCCTCGTTTTGACTCTGTGTGCCCGATCTCAAACTTGCTTACCCTCCTGATCTAAGTGACACGAACAGTAATCCTAAAAACATAAACTGGCGTGGAAGTCAATCGCTCCCCGAAAAACAGTGTGAAGAAACCTGTAATTGTAGCCTGGGATTCGCTTTATCCAAAGAATACAGATTCACTGTATAGAGAAGTGTCCTAAGGTTGCGCCAGACTGTGAACAACATCAAGTTTTTAGGTAAGCACGTGTGCCAGGGTACCCTGATGAAAGAACCGAGTGAAAGTGGACTGAGTGAGTTTTTTTTGATAACTATTGATTCACCCACTTTACAATCCCCTTACGGAAGATTGGCTGCTTAATTAAATTGTTCCTGTTAAAGGACAATATTAGACCCTAACCATTGTTGCAGGGGCGGCCACCAGTTTTTACAGGCGGTTCGGTAAAATTAGCCCAACGGATTGTTGAGAGCTTGATAGTCAATCGTGTAATCTGGGTTTACAGTTCATCTTCTTTAGAGCTTCGTGCCTTTGATGTTAAGTACGCGAATGTGGGTTTAAATTACCTTGAGACCATGATAATGATGATTGAATTCCCAAATGTTCATAGACTGGATAAGTCATGGCTAGAGTCCAAACAAACAATTTATTATACATTCTGTAGACATCGTACGTTGATCATGAATTGCATCACAAATATAAATTAGAATCCCATGTTGAATTAGCTATCTTGCATATCAGTCCTTTGTCTCGTAATCTGAATTACTGTAGGCAGAACGACATAACTATATGCACGCGTGGTTGGAAAATCCAACGACCGACAGTGAGATTATGCGTCTGGCACTAGTATAACTAAAACGGACTGTTAATTCATCTCGACAAGGTTTAGTCAATTACTAACCTGTAACTTCATCTTTCTTCATCATAACAGTGGACTGACCCATGTCCATGAGAAAATACAATATAACCGTGTGGCTTTCCATGCCCGACACTATAAGAGTATAAAGACACGTCTTCTCCGTTTGACGGTCATTTTAAAAAAGGGTCCCGTCTCTTGGTCACCGTGCGTGACTACCAACGCTGAAACGTCACAGCGTTCACTAGGCTAATAATACTTTTTACATTACATTAAACGTTGTAACCCCTAAAATCGCATGCTGCTAACCTCTAGCAGACAATGCCAATTAATCTACCGTAACAATTCCCTGTCCACCGGGGGAAAAAAATCTATTAGATAGATTTATTTTTTCAAAAACCTATCTGAATGAATATCAAAAAATTTAACAAAAATTCGGCATATGACCTACGACGTTGTGTCTAGAACAAATGTCGTGGTCATGTCGACTAACTAACAGTCATCTAATATATTAATGATCATATTATACATAAATGTTATACATAAATTTTATATAAACTAAAAGAGAATGGCTAATATTGATATCTAATTAAATAATTAATTAACTTAAAATATGTCGCAATGAAATGTCACGTCAGACTAATCTAAAGAGTTAAAATTAAACTAATTAATTATATTGAGTGTGTAATAAGAATAAAGTTGTTGAAAATCTAATGTAAGAAAAATGAAAGGATATGTTAAAAAGAGAAATAAATAAATGAAGAATAAAGTAGAGAAAGAAGTAATGTATAAATTTAACTTAGTTATGTGTGTTGGACATTAATTAAGTTTAGTATTAAGTTGTTAATACCTATCTAAATTAACCAATTTAAACAATAATGTAGTATGTGATGTATCCACATAATTATTAACTATATAATATAATAGTTACATACAATAACATTATCTAAGAATCATGTGAGTTCTTATTTTTTTTCTTCTTTAATTTTTTCCAAATTTCATTTTTTTTTTTAAATATTTATCTCACTTTCATTTTAATTTCCATTATTTTAACGACTTAATTAAAATTAATTAAAGTTGGATAAAATGATCCATACGTAGGCTTGATCCTTGTGAATTCCAATTAACAAACAAATGTTTAAGTGTTTCAGTTCAAAAGTATCGACGTTATTGACAATAGTTCATGTCGCATACTGAGTTACTTTGATAGTGTTTTCTATTATGTTCACTTGATGCACGGAAATGTGTCCAATAGTTTTATCATTAAAGGATATCAAGCAAAGTCCTGTCGTAAATACGAACATAGAGTCAATTGATTTCATTCATTTCGTATATAAAGTCTTTAGTAAGCAGATACTTGTATTGTAGGCAATAGTTCATGTCTATATAGAACAGCCATTATAGTGCTATTTATTTTGAGTAAGTATATGCGACGTTAATATAGTTCAGGACTCGACATCAGTAGGATTTCGAGATAGAGTATCTGCCAGGACGTTATCTGCTCCTGTGATGTACTCGATTGAGAAGTCAAAAGGTTGAAGGAGAATAGCGAATCTGGTGAGCTTTGGACTTTTATGATTCGCCTGTCGTAGTGATGCTACGGCTTTCTGGTCTGTCTGTACTACGAACGGGGCTCCCAGCAGGAACTTTTTTCTAGTTTTCGTTATTGCCCACACGACTGCTAAAAGTTCGCGGTCGACAGTGGAGTATTTGACTTCTGGTGGTTTCAGTTTCCGTGAGACGTACAAGTTTGGATGGAGGATGTCGTCATGATATTGGAGCAAACATGCGCCAATTCCGTAGTTACTCGCATCTGTGCGGAGAATAAACTTTTTGGAAGCATCAGTTAGTCTCAAAATTGGTGGGTTTGAAAATATGTTAATAATATTAAGGAAAACATTATTACACTCACTAGTCCATGTCACCTTCACTGGCATGTCCTTCTTTAATAATGAGGACAAGACAGCCGTGATAGATGACAAGTTAGGTACGAATCTACTGTAATATTGGACTAGACCTAACAAGCTTCTAACCTGTTTCTTCGTTTGAGGAACGGAAATGTTTAAAATTTTAGAAACCGTACTGGGTAGTGTTCGGATATATCCTGCTCCAATAATGTGACCCAAAAAAGTTATTTCATGAAATGCTACTTGTAATTTTGTGGGTTTAGCAGTTAAATTGTTCCTTCTTAATGTGTCAAAAAACGTTTTCAAGACCCAAAAAATGTTCCTCAAAAGATGAACTAAATAAGCATATGTCGTCTATGTATGTAATAATGTCTGGTCTACCTGAAAAAATGTGTCGCATCATGCGAACAAAGGTAGCTGGAGCGTTAACAAGCCCAAAAGGCATAACATTCCACTGGTATAGACCTTGCGGAGTGGAAAACGCTGTGTAGTATTTAGCTTTTTCGGTTAGTGGTATCTGCCAATAACCTTTAGTTAAGTCTATCTTAGTGAATATAGTTGCGGTCGATAGACGTGGCAGTAAGTCGTCGAGAAGTGGATGTGGTTCGCTATCAACTATCGTTTGTGCATTTAATTTTCTATAGTCGACGCATAGTCTAATGTTATTGTCCTTCTTTCGGACAATAACTAATGGAGAAGAAAATGGGGAATTACTAGTTTCAATAATTCCTAAAGATAACATCTGTTCAAGTTCCTTAGTAGTTTTAGTAAGAAAGTGTAGAGGAACAGAATATGGATGTACCCGAATTGGAGTATCATCGTTAAGAGTGATGTCATGACTAATGACTGATGTGCGACCTGGAACGTCGGTCAACACATCTGGATAAGATTGTAGAAGTTCAGCAATCTGTTGATGCTGTTGCGGTGTAACCGACGAAGAGATGGTTACGTCCCGCCAAGATTCACTAGGCTGTACTACAGGTACAGGTAAAGCTAACTGTACCTCAGGAAAAAAAGATTCTTCTTCCTGGATAACAGACAAATTAGAATAGTGACATCTAGGTACGACAGTGTCATCTAGTTCATGAAAAATAGCTTGTAGATGTTCAGGTCGAGTATGAAATTGTTTGAGCATATTTATGTGGAATATTTTATGATGTCCCTTAATGTCCAGGACATAATCAACATCAGAAATCTTATTGATAACCTGGTATGGACCGTTCCACGAGATGAGTAGTTTATTATTGTTATGTGGCAATAACACATAAGCTTGATCTCCTGGAAATAATTGACGTAATCGTCTACTACTGTTTTGGAAAGTTCTAGCTTTTGCTTTAGCAGCCTCAGATGACGCTGTTGCCATTTTGCAGGCATCAATAATGTTATTCCGGAGATTAATTACGTATTCATAGGATGACTGGGTATCCTGAGTCATCTCGGAGTCAATCAATAAGTCTTTTATTAGTCCCATAGGACCTCTTGGTGGAGCGCCAAAGACTAATTGAAACGGAGAGAAGCCAGTTTGTTCATGTGGCACCTCTCGATAAGCGAATAACACCGCTGGGAGTACTCTGTCCCAGTCCTGTGGATGGTTAACTGTAACTTTATGTAACATTTGTTTGAGTGTGCGGTTAAGTCTTTCTACAGCACCATTACTCATTGGGTGATAAATGCTGCTGAGATTTCTATCGATATTCCAAGTCTTCATTACTTCTGTCATAGTCTCAGAAATAAATTGAGATCCATGATCTGACAAAAGTTTACTAGGAAAACCTACTCTAGAGAAGATCAGGTGTAGTGCATCAGCTACATCTGTGGTGGTGGTTGTTTTCAATGGAATGGCTTCTGGCCATCGTGTGCATAAATCGATGCACGTGAGAATAAATCTATGTCCTCTGGCTGATGGTAAAAGTGGGCCAATAATATCAATGGCCATCTTGTCAAAGGGTCTCACAGATATGTCACAAGCCTGAATAGGCGCCGTGTGAAAGGCTCCTCGTGCTTTCACTTCTTGGCATATCGTACAGGAGCGTACGTACTGTGAAATATCACGTGACACTCCTGGCCAAAAAAAAGAAGATAATACTCGAGAACGTGTCCGAGTATATCCCATGTGACCTGCGCACTTAGAATCATGTGCGTGTTGAAGTATGTACCGTCTAAAAGCAAAAGGTACCATGACCTGTTGTCTTACATGAGTTTTATCCATAAAACATCTTAGTAGAATGTCATTTTTAATAATAAACCAATGACTATTATTATTGTTCATAGCAAGATTGCCAACTTTGTCTACCAGTGCAAAAAATTTTGTTAATGACCTGTCTTCCTTCTGTTTTGCAGCAAAGGATACTCGGTCAATAGCAGAATGAACCTCGATACTTTCATGTTTGTCTGTTTCCTTGTTTTCAGTGTCCATAGTCTCTAATTGTTTCGTATGTGCTCTGGTTATTACTGCATTTCCGATGCATAGATTATTTTTTTCCCATTCAATAATCTCTTCTGGTGTGCAATCTTTACTTCCGTGTATGCATCCCACCATAAGGTCGGCAATTGGGTTTCTTAACATGCATGCTTTAACGTTGCCTGTGAAAAAAGGTGTATCAATATGTATAATAGCAGTTGGATAACATTCTATGGTTCCACCAAAGGTCATGCACCTGACATGTTCTCCAGTTGCACAATTTGGATGAACAAGTGACTGACGGATTCCGATCGTTGTCGATCCAGAATCTCTTAAAACTGAGACGACGGATCCATTAACTTTTCCTCTGTTGAAGATCAGCGAGCCTGTTCCGTCATTGACTGCTAGACTGACTTCTGGTAGAATGTGTCCGCAGTTCAGAACTGTCTCTTTTGCCTTCTGAAATATAAGATTACATTTTGGGCAACTATTTGCCACGTTATAATTCATTGCAAAACAAGTAGACGAGGACTGTATTTTGTTATTAGTAGGTGAACTCTGAACCCCAGGGGTTGTAGCAGTAGTAACGGCTGCCCCTGTATTATGATTATAATTTGTCGATCTACGAGAATGAGAACGATGACGAGAATAATCAGTTGAATTATTCCGTTGTCCTCTATTGTAACTGTTATCTCGATGTCTCGAGTTATAATTATCGCTGTTGTTCCAATTGTTACCGTTATTATCATTATATGAACGATTATAACTTGAGTTACGTGGATTACTGTTGTATCTGGACTGAGGTGAATAATTTCTGTTTTGTGGTCTTCCTCTATTAAAGTTATTGTTAAAGCTATTACGTCCCTTATGAAAATTAATGTCATAGTTTCCCTTGAACCTACCTCTGTCCACACTGTGTGTTCTAGGTTTGTTATTACTATGATATGCCATATTGGAGGCTACAGGAAGAGGTTCTCTTATTAACGAGCCAGAAATGTTAGCATTCGGATGAGCGGTGCAGTAATTTAAAGAAATTTTTTCTAACTCATCAATAGTTTCTGGTTTCCGTTCTTGCAGATAAGCAAAGAACGGTGGGCTGACAGAAGATAACACTTTATCCCTCAATAACAAATCGACTAACTTGTCGTAAGATTTGTTGACACCTGTTAAAAGTATTGCGTATGTTAGCAATAAAACCTGAAAAGTCTTTATTATTATCTGGCAACAAACTTTTGAAACGTAATCTACATGCCTCTTCGTTCAAATGGAACCGACGTAATAACAAAGTCTTAATGGCCTCATAGTCTGTGGCTAATGGATCAATATTTTGTGCTGCACTTGCAGGTTCGCCATCCAGAAATTCCTTGAGTTTAAGTGCCCATGCTGTTTTGTCAAGGTTATTGACCTTACATATATCCTCAAAGCGCGCCAGCCATGATGATAGATCGTCCACGTGTAACTTGAACGGTGGTAGCTTAAAGTAATAATTGCCCTTAAGTCGGTTGGAAGAAGATCCCGATTGAGCATTATCATTTTGGCTTGCTGCAGCGCCCTGCGAATTAAGTTTTGCTGTTTCCAATTTAAGCCGTTGCAATTCCATTTCTTGCTGCAGTATGATTTCCTGTCGTTTCAATTTATTCTCTTCTTCAATCCGTAGGATTTCATCTCTTGCCATCTTTCTTTCTTCCTCTTCCTTAGCAATAGCTTTCTTTTCAGCCTCTTTTCTTTCAAGTTCTTCCATCTCTGCCTTAGCAATAGCTTTCCTTTCAGCCTCTTCTGCCTTATGGTTCGCAAGTTGTTGTTCCGCAAATTCCAGGAGTGCATCTCCCTTTTTGTTACAATCTTTTCCAATTTTAATGAAATGATCCAAGGTAAGCATTCTTGAAGTTGATTTATTTAAGTATTCAATTACTTATGTCTAGTAATCACCACTAGAATCTATGTCGATAATTCTAATTACTCAACGAATGAATAATCAATATAAGAAATTGCAATATTCCTGTACTGTTATTTATAAGTTCCACAAATCTATAATATTTTGTAAAAATATTATATATATCAACTAATATCTATCATAAATAGTTATGATAGTGTAAAGTTCTCTCACACTGTAGAGTGCTGTAAACCACTGTAAAGTGTCAGTCTGTAAAGAAGTGTGGTGTATTCTCTTTCTTCTGTAAAGCTCCACTATCAATCACTGTAACATGTTGTTTGTGGTGCCACTACTGTATATGTCCATTGTAGTGTACAGAGTTGTTGAGATCAGGCATGCTCCAGTCTACCCAGCTGTAAATGGGTAACTCACCCTAGTCCTGAGTTAGGGAAGGCAAAGGCAGCTGTAAGCAGTAGTTTCCCTCTAAGGCTCCAGGGGAAGCAGGCCCTAAACTTGGTCAATTCAACCGACGCAGGATGGTGTATATATGGAGTAGAAGTGTAGAGTGTGATTAACGCGAATGGTGTACTGTTCGTGTTCTGACCAATCTAAACACTCATTCACTTGTGTCTACAAGGCACCAATGCAGACTGCTGGAATCTTTGTTTACACAGTTTATTTAGACGCACACACTGGGACATAACGAGTAAATCATGGGTACAGGTTGACACATCAATTTGCAGGCATACATAGTAGATCCCAAGTCATGACACATTCATAAATAATGGGTAGTACATCAATAGCTTCCAATGTCATGATACATAATGACCGCATCCCCTATCTGACTAAGCGCGTCAGTGAAGGCGGATCGGTAAGTAACTAAAGTTGCTTTATGTTCACAGTTTATATCATATTATGAAACCATGGAAGGGGTTTCTATCAAAATTGAGATCTCCTTGCCACTGTCCGAATAGTAAGATACATGCCCCGTTCTTTGGACAGTGATTCAAAAATACGATGACAGGAATGTAACATGGCCGCCTTCCTGAGTTGTCGCTCACTCGCTCACAGGAGGGTATATATATAAGCCAAAGTTAATTCGAAATACATATGAATGATTTCCTAAAGTTTCTCCATACAGTTCTACAGTAATCCAGTTACTTCACGTAGACATAATTGTTGTATGGAAGCCCGTCATCTTTGTCGATACAAACGTGACCCTAGCGTTGCGAAGCACAAAATTCCAGCTAGGTCTAACCGACATGAGATCATCAAAAATAGGGTCTGGAATTACCTGGAGTCCGAATCATACATGGTACCGTACATTATGAGAGTCTCTAACACAAGCTCTAGTAGAGACACAATCTCCTACAGAAGAAAAACCACTTCGTAAATCATTTTTACTGAAGAATATACCAGCCCTGGAAAATGCGTAACCGCCATTGTAAACGGTACCTCGGAACTCATCACGACTAGTCAAGACAACTCCTACTTCCGCTAGAGCGGCATAACAAGAATATAGTCCTGCCTACCCATCAAAAATATACAATATAGGACTGATTCTACTTGTACTAATAATATGTAATACATATGAATTCAGGCCATAAACATAATAAGCAAATTAATATATTTTCTGGCCCTAACAAATAAGTACGGACATGGGTGTCATATCCATGCGCCGGATCAATATCAAGAACGATTACTCCTATAATCAAAAGTGTGAATCAATCATGAATTATCTAGCTTTCCCATAGACAGCATTTTCATACACAAATGAATGAATGGCTATATTTTTTCCATATTAAATAGCCATATCGATTTTTGTAATACGTGCGTCAAAATATGCACGCAACAGATTACCACACCCCTCGGGGAAAAAAATGGTACATTTTTTTTTAAAATACATCTAGGAGCATCATACAATAGGCTCACAACGCACCAATAACAATGCGCAGATGATAAGCATAAGTTTTATGACCTTAGAGAAAGTACTTCTCTAAGTATAAATATTTCCAGAGAGGTGTCACCAACGCATACTACAATATTAGCAATGACACAATTTGTACATTAGTTTATACATAAATTTCATCTAAGATATCTTAACATCATGATCATCAAAGACGAAAAAAAAACATTGAAAGATCAGCGGTGAATAAATATCAATGAACCGCTAAGTAGTGTTACAATCAATATATGATATTACCTATGTGTACACATTTCAACATAGGAACAACTGTATCAAAGTTAGGTATATAATTTAACAGTTATGAATCATGTGGGCATCTAGACAAAATATCTGCCATCACATTTTCTGACCCACGGATAGCTCGCACCGAAAAATGAAATGGCTGCAGAGCAATTGCATAACGCGTTGATCTCGCGCTCTTCAGATTTTTACTCTGAATAGCCGTAAGAGCTTTCTGGTCAGTTTCCACGATGAAATGCGCGCCAAGAAGAAATCTTTGCAGTTTAAGGATTGACCAAACCATAGCCAATAATTCACGGTCTAGGACCGAGTAATTCTTCTCTGCGGCATTTAATTTCCGAGAAATGTACATCACAGGATGCAGAGTTCCAGAGTACTCTTGCATTAGTGCTGCTCCAATCCCGGTGGATGAAGCGTCACTACGAAGAATAAATGTCTTATCCTTAGAAGGCAATACTAGGATAGGTGGAGTAGAAAACATAGTTTTAACCTTATCCAAAGAGGATTGACATTCTTGAGTCCAATGGACTACATTAGGAGACCCTTTCTTTAACAAGGAAGAAAGAGGTGACATAATGGAGGACAGATTCGGAATGAATCGTCCATAAAATTGTATTAGACCTAAGAGACTTCGCACTTGCTTTTTAGTCTTAGGAATAGAAATGTTAAGTATCTTACTTGTATTATGGTCTTCTGTTTTTAGGAACCCATGACCAACACGGTGTCCTAAGAAAGATATTTCGCTAAAGCCAATACATGCTTTCGATGGTTTTGCTGTCAGGTTATGCTCGCGTAAGATAGACAATAGTTCATTTATCCCATTATAGTGATCGTTCCAAGTATCACTGAAAAGACAGATGTCATCAAGATACGCAATGACATCTGAGCGATGAGATAGGATTCGACGCATCATGCGTACGAATGTTGCAGGGGCGTTCATAAGACCGAAAGGCATGAAATTCCATTGGAATAGACCCCTAGGCGTCGAAAAAGCAGTAAACGGTTTGGCGTGTTCGGATAATGGAACTTGCCAAAATACCTTAGACAAATCGAGTTTAGTAAAGAAATGAGAATTCGATAGTCTCGTAAGTAGCTCTTCTAGTAAAGGCATAGGTTCAGCATCAAATTTCGTCACTTGGTTCAATTTGCGATAATCCACGCAAAGACGTATGTTATTGTCTTTTTTCCGTACAATAACCATCGGCGAAGAATATGCTGATGTGGATGGTTCAATAATTTTTAACTCTATCATCTCATCCAACTCTTTCTCTACCTGTGCTTGAAAATGTATCGGGATAGGATACGGTCTGACTCTTATAGGACTATGGTCAGTAAGAATAATGTCATGTTGAATGACATCAGTTTGACCAGGAATGTCAGTAAGGACATCCTGAAATTGTTCTAACATAGTAGAAACTTGTTTCTGCTCTCCTGGAGATAATTCGGGAGAAATTGCAACATCTTTCCATGATTCATTAGAGTGAAGAGGAATCATTGGAAAAGGTAGATTTACATCCGAGAAACTCGTTTCCTCATCCTGTATTACTGACAGAGATGAGTACTGTCCATGTTGGACTGGAAAATCGTCCGTTGCCTGGAAAACAGGTTGTAAATAATTCGGACGTTCATGGAATTCCGTGAGCATGTTGATGTGGAAGGTTTTACGCTTCCCGTCAATATCGACGATATAGTCAACATCGGAAACTTTTGATATTATATCGTACGGACCTTTCCAAGAAATAAGAAGTCTATTTTCCCTACAAGGTAGCAAGACAAATGCTTTGTCACCTGGACAAAGTTGACGCAAGCATCTCTTTTTATTGGCAAAATCCCTTGCCTTCTGTTTCGCAAATTCAGAAGAAGCAGTTGCCAATTTGCATGCTTCAATAATCTTGTGTCTAAGTGCGATGACATATTCATAAGAGGATTTTGTGTCATCGACAATATTATCAGAAGTTATAAGATCATGAAGTAAGGACATAGGACCTCGCGGTTTCGCGTCAAAGACAAGTTCAAAGGGAGAAAATCCTGTATGTTCGTTGGCGACCTCTCTATATGCAAAGAGAGCCGCGGGTAAAACCCTATCCCAATCCTGAGGATGATCTTCTGTTATCTTACCTAGTAGGTTTTTCAGAGTTCTATTCAGGCGTTCCACCATCCCATTGGACATAGGATGATAAATACTACTCAGCGATCTCTCTATCTTAAGAGTCGACATTACTTGAGACATGGTATCCGATATGAGTTGGGTACCATGGTCGGATAATATTTCTGCTGGAAACCCCAGACGAGAAAATATTAACCAAAGAGCATCTGCGACATCAGCAGTAGTTATGCTCTTTAGAGGAACAGCTTCCGGCCAACGTGTGCACATATCAACACACGTCAAAATAAATTGGTGTCCTCTAGCAGACTTTATCTTAAATGGACCAATGATGTCTATCGCCATTTTTTGAAATGGCCGAATGGGAATGTCTGCAGCCTGATTAGGTGCAACAAGGCTGTGGACCCACTGGATTTAATCTCTTGGACATTACTTTACAAGATCGACAAAATATTCGTATGTCCTTATTCACAGCAGGCCAAAAGAAAAGATTCAAGAACTCTAAGCTTTAGTGCGTAAAAACCCATATGTCCAGCTACACGCGAATCATGACGCCTGCTGTAAGATTTTTAACTCTCATATTTTTAGGCACAAGGATTTGAGAATGAATGGACTTAGCGGAGTCTTGTACCATACGTACAAGTACGCCATTCTTCATCGTAATCCAAGATTTACGATTTGTATCCTTATTCGGATCACCTTTTGTGCCAGAGTAAAGAATTTCTTTAGAGTAGGATCATCTTCCTGCTGTTTGATAAAGGAATCGTGGGAAATCTCCAAGGGATCATCTTGGATCTGCGGAGTCTTGTTACCATACGTACAAAGGAGGAGAGGAAAGGGGCGTAGGGGGAGGTTGGGTAAGGGGAAGGGATGGGGAGGGAAGGGGAGGGGAGGGAGGGCTGTGCGGGGGTGGGACGGGGATGGAGGGAGAGGGGGGGGCAGAGAGGAGAGAGGTGGGCGAATGGAAATGAGGGGGCTTGGATAGGGGGAGCGTAAGGAGTTAAAGGTCGGGTGAGGAGGCGGAGCGAGCGTGAAGGGGAGGAAGCGGGATCGTGTGGTTTCGCGAGCGGTGCAACGCATGGGGTAGTGGGGCGGTGGTCGTGTTGAGGCAGTTGGGTAGATGTGGGGGATCGCTTGCCGTGGGTCCTGGTGGGGGAGGCGCGATTAGTTGCGAGTTGCGACGGCGTTCTGGATCCAGCGGTGACTGTGTAGGTCGCTATGAGTTGGTCTCTGCTATATGGATAGGCGGGGGGTGGGGCTCACTGGAGACCCAGAACGTCGGAGGGTGCGGTTGGCAGGGGCGGGCGTACGCAAGGAAGAGTGGGCGGGGGGGCTGGATTAGCTGACCTTTAGGTTGGTCGTTGTTTTAAGGTTCGCGCTACTTCATGTGGTGCCGTTCACCAACGCCTTACGTGCTCGCTATCTTACCTGCGCAGTTATTGGTACGATTCTTCCGTGCTCTGTACTAAATTTAACTGTTGGTCGCTACGGCTTTACCTATGTTTTAGGTGGCTTTTTGCCACGTTACTTTTATTGTTGTTCTGTCACTCGGCCGATTCTTGTTTCCTGACGAACTCGTTCGTTTGTGTTTGCCGTGGCTGTGCTCGCTGTCTTTGCCGCGTTAAGTGGCGACGGCGCGATCCCGCGAATTGGGACTTTGAGTCGCTTCCGGTAGCGTAGTGACTCTCGGGTTATAGCAGGGGCGTCTAGGTATTGTGCGGCAGGGGAGGCTGGCTCCGAGGTCTGAGCTGTGGGATGGGGTCGGACGCGGATTTTGGTTGGTTGTATGGCCCGTGGGTTCGCTTTTTCGTCTTAATGTTCTGATTACTACTTTGTCTACTGGAGATCTTTGGGATCATCTGTTGATCTTCCTCTTTTCTTGCGTTCTCTCGTGTGCTGGTCTTTCTCGCAATCGCCCTAGTAGGTTAGTCATTTGTGTGCGATTCGTTGTAAGTCTCAACTTTCTTGTCGCCGCTTGAGATCTGTGATGCGGGTTTTTTTTCTTTCTCATACCTCTTTGATACGGCTGCCGTTACTCTTTGTCTTCGCTTTACTCATTTTCGTTATTTAGGAGTTCAGCCTTTTTAGCGAACGCTGTTCCTAAATATGGCGCTGGGGGGTTCTGAATGGGCTTCCTTTTTCTCGTCTCCGTGCGTCGTTTGGGGAGATGTTTTAGGGTTAACTAGATTATTTCGCTCCCTACAGCTTTAGTTGAACCTATCCCTTTGATTGATGTCTGTTCGTCACCTAACTGTGTCTAGTTTGGTCAATGGTCTCTTTTTGTCCACTAGAATGCTTTTGTACTTGTGTTGATTTACGACCCCGGTACTCTGCATCTTTTGGTCTGTGGCTCTGTCCTTGGCGCTCTTAAACCTGTTCAATGTTTTCGATTTTGGGTGAAGTTCTTCTTTTGTTTTTCTCCTACTACGATCGTACTCGGGTTTTGGGTTCGGTTCGGGTGTCGAGAGGAGGACGGATTGGCATGTATCCTTTGACGTTGCGTGCTTATTGTTGCATCTTGTGCCCTTGGTATGTATACCAATCCGCTGAAGTGTTGTGCGCGGCGTTTCGTTTTTCTTCTGAATAGCTTGTCCTGGCTTCTTTCTTGTGCTTTAATTGACTTAATTCGCGTTTACTCCGTCGCCGCTTTGTTTGTCTCGGCTCTTTAAAATCTATACTGCCCCGTTCTTTTTCGTATCTTGATTATTTTCTTTTGTTCAGACTGCTTTCACCTGTGCGGCGTGTCTTCCCTTGTTGTTCCGGTGTGTCCGCCGGCTTCTGATTCTCTGTGGCGTGCGGTACCTGTTGGTTGCGTTGAGTTGCTGCTTTTTTCGTTACTTTTTACTCTTTAAGTGTGTGGACCTCATGTTGATTGTGAGTTTTTTACTGGTCGCCTTTCTATTGGCGTTTTTTCAACTTAACTTCTTTCCTTCGTCTTTCCGTTTGTGTTTCTTTGTTCAGACTTGTGTTGTTTTTCGTCCTATTTTGAGTCTCGATTCTTTCTCAAGCTTATAATGCTTCGTGCTGCGTTCTATGCTGCTTTTTGGTCTGTTTGTTCCTGTTGCACGTTTTGCTTTTCTATTTGGTTCCTCTTTGTCTTCTTTGTATGGTTTGCCCTCTTCGTACGTGTTTGTGTCTTGAACCCCTGCGTTTTCCTGTTCGGTGCGTGTGTGGTACTCTGCTTTGTCTCGAGGTGGTCGGACTGCTTGGTGTGTTTGCTCTACGGTTCTGGGTGCCTTTCTGGAGGTTGTGCCTGTGTGGATTTTTTCGCTCGGTGTCTTAGAGCGGGCTCCCTGCTCTGCTATTCTATCGTTTCTTTTTCTTATCTTGCTACTCTCTGTTATGTTCGTGGTGCCAGTTTTCTCTTTCTGCTGCCTTTCTGTTGTTCCGGATCTGTGTTTGTTTTATTTACTACGGGTACGGTTCATCTCCTTTGTATTGTCAACTATTGTTTTCGTCGCTTCGTCTAGCCCCCGCTCTTGGTGTTCTGCTTCTTGGGCTCATTTGTGTGCGTCTCTTTTGGGTGTTGTTCGCTAGTCTTATTGATTTGACTGCTGGCGCTTGTCCGTTGCAGCTGCTGTGGTGAGTTACGTTGATGTTTCGTTTTGTTACTCTGATAAGTGGCATCTCTTTTGTCTCTGCTGTCGGTGTTTGATCTCTTAGGATCTTTGCTGGATTGGGGCGTAGCGGGCTTGCTAGCTGTTGGTTCTTAGGTGCTGGTTGGATCGCCTCTTTGCCTGCAGGTCTGGTGGGGCTGCCTTCTTGTTGTGACGTCTTTACTGTGTCTTACCCGATTTGATTGTTTACGTCTTTTGTTCGTGACTGGCTGGAGCGGTTGCTTTTCTTGACTTCGTTGATGTCCTTCTTTCATAGAACGTTTTGCGGATTCTCTTTGATTTCTTTACTGGTCCTTACCGTTTGGGGGTAGTGTTCGCCATGTAGGTGTCGTTTGTTCACTGGCATGCTGTCCTGCCGCGAGTCGGGTGAGTGATAGCTGAAAGGTGAGTATTCCGGTTGGTCCTGTGTGTTTCATGAGGCGCTGTGAGGCGAGCTGCACGCGAGGCTGAGAAGGTCGCTAAGACCGTCGCATTTCGCTCTTTTTATTGTTGTGCTGTTGTGTGGTTGGGTGGGTTCGGCGTTGGAGGGCCTACTGAAACTTTGCTCCTTACTTTACCCCTCAACTGTTAATCTTCGTTTCTCCCTTTTTATCTCCTGTAAGGTGTTGTGTGTTCCGGATATTGTGGGCCCGCATCGGCCGTGCGGTGGGTCTAGTTGTCTTGGCTGCAAACTGTTTAAATGTTGGCTTGTGGGCTGTGGGCTTGTTTGTTTACTTGCTTTAACAGCGTTTCTGTCAGCTGCCTGTTCAATGCGGACCGTAATTGTTGTCCTAACTTGCGGCTGTGCTAACTACTGGTAGTTTGTTTATGTTTTGTTGACTTGCTTTTTGCCCCGTTCGTGTTCGGGGTTTTGTCTTACTTTTAGTAACTGCTGTGCCGGCTGTTTTATGGCTGTTGCTCTTGTTTACTTCTCTTTTGGTCCGTTTTCTGTTTTTCCCGTGGCTTCTTTTTCCACGTGGTTTATCAGTTTCTATCTACGCTTTTTTTTTTCTTATTTATCTTCTTAGCCTATGTGCTCATCTGGTTCTAACTTAACTCTTAATAATTCTCTGATTTTCTGTCTATTCTTTTTAGTTGCCGGCTATACTTACCCCTCCTTGTCTAATTATTT